>QJNX01000046.1:0-280191 GCA_004155925.1 Monosporascus sp. MG133 | reverse complement strand
CCCCCCCCCCCCCCCCCCCCAAGCGGTGGATGATGTGTATTCTGATCCAGCTGGACTTATTAAACTGGTTGAATAGACCACTCACCGAGTACCTACATAGTAATTACTGCTCAACAAGGTGGACTACCAGAATCTCCGGAAGTTTCTATTGGAATCAGACTCACCCACAAATACAGACCAACTCAACGGCGTCCATCTCAAAGTATGATAGAGAAAAGTACATCGTCTCAACAGTGTACCTAAAAGTAACTCAAAACTCATACAGCGATGACATCAATGCAAAGCTGGGCCCCCAAAAGTGCCCGTCCCAGTACAAAAACAAGACACCGCCCCTTCCCTGATGTCTCGTAGTACATACAAATGCATTGATGCTCCACCTTTTATTTCTGTTCCTGCCTCCTAGAGCCTTCGTAGGGAAAGCCGATAGACTCCCGGGTATGCGCCAGCATACAGGAATCATTAAGGTAGAAATGCCTCATTCAGTGTGGTAACCCGTCATATTACATCCATTCCATCGTTCGTCAACCGTCACGTATCGTTATCCTCATCCATGTCCTGAACTTCATAGTGGGGGGAGAGTTAACCGCTGCACATCACGCAGGACTCGGGGTTCTCGATGCTGCCTGTAGGAATACAATCAGGAACCTGCTGTGGGAATGATAGATAGGGTCAGGTGGAACTTACATGCCAACACGGCATCGGCGTAGATGTCGTACTCGCGCTCCTTACTCTTCTCCGCCTTGTCCTCGTCTTGGGCGGGGGACTTGTTGCCGTCGAGAGCCGAGTCCGGGAGCTCCTCCGACTTGATGGTCTCCGTCGGCTCGGTGGGCAACGCCTTCGGGCTCTCACCCTCATCGACGTCCGCTTTGAAGGCGGGGGCTTTTGACGGAGATGCTACGGGACGCGATACCTTGGCTCCCTTCACCGGCGGAGGAGTGGTGCTGGGTGCCGGCATCCCATTTGTGCTGGCGTTGATGCTGGTGATCTCTGGCTTGGCATACATGGGCTTCGCGGCGGGAGGAGAGTGAGTGGATGTGTAGCTACCCGACGGCGGTGCCCGCTTCTTGAGAGCGCCGATCTTGGTCGCTGGGGAGTCGGCGACCTTGAGAGCCTCCTGGTCGACGGTGAACTGAATAGGTTGAGCAGCAGCTTGGGTACGGAGGTAGTACATGCCCGTCTTGAGACCGAGCTTCCAGCCTGTGAAGTGCATGCTGGTAATCTTGCCCATCGTGGGATCCCTCATGTGGATGTTCAGGGACTGACTCTGGTCGATAAAAGCACCACGGTCAGCGGCCATCTGGACAACGGTCCGCTGGGAGATTTCCCAGACCGTCTTGTACAGGGCCTTGACGTCCGCGGGGATGTTAGGAATGTTTTGGATGGAGCCACCCTCAGCGATAATGCGGTTCTTCATGCTGTCGGACCAGAGACCCATGTCAACAAGGTCCTTAAGCAACCAAGGATTCACAACCTGGAACTCGCCAGCAAGCACACGGCGTTGGTAAATGTTCGAGGTATAAGGCTCGAAGCATTCGTTGTTACCCAAGATCTGGGATGTACTGGCGGTAGGCATGGGAGCCATCAACAAGCTGTTCCGGACGCCATTCTGCTTGATCTGCTCCTTCAGGGTAGCCCAGTCCCAGAGGTCAGAGGGAGTGACGTTCCACATGTCGTATTGAAGGATACCTTGGGAGACGGGCGAGCCTTCGTAGGTGGAGTAAGTTCCCTCTACCTTAGCAAGCTCCATGGAGGCAGTCAAGGCAGCGTGATACATGGTCTCAAAGATTTGCTTGTTCAACTGCCTGGCTTCGGGAGACTCGAAAGGCATGCGGAGGGCGAGGAAGGCATCAGCGAGACCTTGGACACCAAGACCGATCGGGCGGTGTCGCATGTTGCTGTTGCGTGCCTCTGGGACGGGGTAGTGATTGACGTCAATGATCTTGTTCAAGTTGCGGACAATCACCTGGGTGACCTCGTGTAACTTCTGGAAGTCGTAGACGCCCTTGTTGTAGTCAACAAAAGAGGGTAGGGAAATAGAAGCGAGGTTGCAGACTGCTACCTCGTCCGGCGCGCAGTACTCAATAATCTCAGTGCAAAGGTTGGAGTTGCGAATGGTACCCAGGTTCTTCTGGTTGCTCTTGCGGTTGGCATGATCCTTGTATAGCATGAAAGGGTTACCGGTCTCAGTCTGAGCCTCCAGAATGGCGTACCATAGCTTCTGAGCTTTGACCGTTTGACGACCGCGGCCCTCAGCTTCATATCTCTCATATAGCGCCTCGAATTCATCGCCGTAGACATCGGCAAGACCAGGGCACTCATTAGGGCACATCAGGGTCCATTCGCCATTCTTCTCGACACGCTTCATGAATAGATCGGGGATCCACAGAGCAAGGAAGAGATCGCGAGCACGGACTTCCTCCTTACCGTGGTTCTTGCGGAGGTCAAGGAATTCGAAGACGTCCGAGTGCCATGGCTCGAGGTAGATGGCGAAAGCACCGGGTCGCTTGTTGCCACCCTGGTCGACGTATCTCGCAGTGTTATTGAAGACACGCAGCATGGGGACAATACCGTTCGAGGTACCATTGGTGCCGGCAATATAAGAACCGGTGGCACGAATTCGGTGGACGTTTAGACCAATACCGCCAGCCATCTTGGAGATCATGGCGCAGGTCTTGAGCGTATCGTAGATGCCCTCGATACTGTCATCCTTCATGTCGACAAGGAAACAAGACGAGAGCTGTGGCTGTGGAGTGCCAGCATTGAAGAGAGTCGGGGAGGCGTGTGTAAAGTACTTCATCGACATGAGGTTGTACGTCTCAATAACCTTCTCGACATCATCGCCCCAGATACCAACAGCCACACGCATGATCATGTGTTGGGGCCTTTCGACGATCTTGCCATCGAGCTTGAGGAGATATGATCGCTCGAGAGTCTTGAAGCCGAAATACTGGTAGTTGAAATCTCGGTCATAGACAATGGCAGAGTCCAGTTCCTCCTTGTGTCTCATTACGCACTCGTACGTTTCCTGAGAGATCATAGGGGACGCCTTGCCGTTCTTGGGGTTGACATAGTGGTACAAGTCGCTAACGACGGCCGACCACTGCTTCTTGGTCTGTTTGTGTAGGTTGGATACGGCAATACGCGCGGCTAGGATGGCGTAGTCTGGGTGTGTAACGGTCATATAGGCTGCGGTCTCGGCTGCCTGTGCAAAAGCAAGGTCAGCAGGAATGGAAATGCAGATTTGGGTCATGGAAGGCAACATACGAGATCGTCTAGCTGTACTGTGGTAACACCTCCGTAGACTCCGGAGATGACCTTCTGAGTGATGGCAACGGGGTCGACATGGTCGGCATCGAGACCGTAACACAACCTCGAGACACGAGCTGTGATCTTGTCGAACTGGACACGCTCCTGGCGTCCGTCTGTGCCATTTCTTAGTGACTGCCGGCTTCGTACCATGGCAGGAGTAGAGAGATCAACATACCACGCTTCTTAACATACATGGTGACGGGTAGGAAGAGGGTTACAAACGACCCGTGGAAGGCAAGGAAGAATAAAGTAGTTACGGTATTAGAGTCCCAGTAGCCCGGATGAAAGAATGCTAAGTAAGGGGTATCAAGTAAAAGTGGCAGAGCTTTGCTGTGCTGATGATGAGTGGAAGTTCGGGGTTGAAAATACCGGCAAGAAGTTGGGCTTCTTATATGGAGGGACGCGATTTTACGTGGCAGCGCGTTCAGCCCACTTAGCGCGTGGAAAAAAACAACTCTTAAAGAACCAACCCCCTGTAGCTTTAAGCCACCTGGCTGTCTGGCATTGAGGCCTGTAACCTTCTGCAACCTCTTAATGTTTGATGGTTGTCCAGTTACAACCAGGCTACAATCTTATCTAATCAGTACGATACCCACTGAAAAAGCGCGACGCCAACGCGGGGTCCATTAATTGATGTTGCTGTTGCGCGTAAATTAGTGAGCAGTACTTGGCAGCTACTTGCAATTCTAGCTTTGACAATATCTGCACGCACCCGTGGAAAAATCTCCTACTTGGTTCAAGCCTTATCAAGTTCGAACGTCCGTTGGCGAATCAAGGGCATCAGCACCATACTCTAGTTGGCCCAGCTGACCATCGATTATCTCAGTGCCATCTAGTTGACGGGCTCATGATCGGACGCTAGCAACTAATATGCCAGTCCGAGGAGTGCTGTCATGGTTCGGGGACTTCTCCGGAAGAGCCCCGTTGACCCCCGGTCCCCCATGAACGACCGGCATCTTAGCGCATTCATCCGTTTGATATTGCGGTGATATATAATATCCCACACCTATAAGGAAGCTTAATGCCTAAGAAAACTGCCTGGGCCTTGTGGACTTGGCTCCAAGAAAGTTTATTGAGGTGGACTTCCAGACATTTATAAAAGCCTGATGCGCCGAGCCCACGAGAGGCCCTGGTTTCAACTTGTAGTGGTCTCACTTTCCAAACGTTAAAAGCAATCAAAAATGTTACACTTCATCATCACATCAACAGTCTTCACTAGCTTCTCTGCCGTAGTGCTCGCTCGTCAGCGCCGGGACCTTACAGTCTCGATCTCTATAACGAGTCGCAACGGCAACTTTATGCTTGAAGCGCCGCACGATGATGTCGAGGTGACAAACTTCATACTGAACTTAGTCCAGCCGGAGGCTCCTTACAGATGTGAGTCCTCAGAATCCCGAAGAAAATAGCCTAAGTCTTGACTGGCATTAAGAAGCAATAGTATGTCAACGTCGGCGGCACCTTTCACATCCCAGCAACATATTGCGTACCAGACTCTGAGCCGGGAATGGCTTTGCAGATCTTTGACCCACGGTATTGGGTTTGATCGTGCATACTGTCGTGCGCCGGGTCTTTCTCAGGTCATCCGCGACGGCCTGTTCCATGTGGTTTACTAATACATCAGCGGAGTGCCCTTTCTGGCATCTATGACCTCCCTACTCTAATTCCCCAATGGATGGGCGTTCGGCAAAGCGCCCAGTGACAGAAAAAGGATTCCGTGAATGTGTTCGACTTCGAAGGACTACTAACTGCTACAGGGGCCTTCTCGGCCGACAACTATAACTATAGATACGTCAACAATGCCCTTGCCGACGGCGATAGCACGTTTGCATACGATAGGCTCGGTATCGGGCAGCCCTCCGCTCCCGGTGAGCCTTTGACGGAGATCCAGCCATGGCTCGACATCTCATCGCTACACGCGCTGACCGTCATGCTCCGCGATACCGCTGTCCCTGGCATTCCCGTCAGCTACAAGATCCTCCACGTGGGCCACAGTTTCGGCAACCCGTTGACGTACAATCTCGCGGTCGCATACGCGGACGGGCTATCTCCGATGGCATCGTGCTTACAGGCTTCAGCCACCTGACATTCCTGGACGATACCCGACTGACCGGCCCGTACTTCGGGCTCGGCGCGAATTTCTTCTCGGCCAACGAGCTGCCGCAGTTCGCCAACTATCCCGATGGCTACGTGGCGGTGGGCGACGAGCGCTCTCCGCAGGTCGACTTCTTCGCGCCGGGCAACTTCGATCCCGATATCTTAACAGCGGCTTTCGAGTCTGCGCAGCCGATCACGGTCGACAACTTCTGACCCTGAACAACCCGGCAAACGTGAATTGTACGTATGCCGGAGCGGTACTACACGTTGTAGGAGGTAAGTCATCCATTATCCACATATACTCGAATACAGATGGCAATGGACGTACTAATTCTACCTTTGGTGCCAGAGCGGGATATTCCAGCCTGCCGTGGAGCTTGCAGTATGACTACGTCGTCGATACCCGCGGGATCTCAAGAAATTTTCAAGAACACTGCAGATTTTAATGTTATCCTGATACCAGGTGCTTCTCATGGTCTAAATCCTGCTGATGCCCCTGTGGTGTAGTCGAGAGGCCTGTAAGTGGCTGACTTCGAGGAGCATACCCATCCAACGGCTTATGCCGCTTTTTGGACTTTTTGGACGCAAGAGTATAAGGGCTGAGGTTAAAACCCCATCCGAAACACGGCAGCGAGTTGGCTGTTGCTTAGGCCGAGACTTCAGGAGTAGGAGGTATTGTAGGTTAAGATGGATAACATAAAAGGGGTAGCCACGCCGCGCTCATGAGTATCATTCCCTTAAGAGGAACAAAGAGTGAACCTCGAATATACCTTACCTCTCTGTCGGCGATGTTTGTGATGTCTCCTGAATGAACTCTATCTACCGTCGAGGGGTTTGCATGGGGCAGCGCGGTGTAAAAGGTACTCTCCAGATCGCTATGTACTTTCCTAACTACTAGATCGATATACAAATCACGGATGTCGCATAGCTTTCCAGGTCTCTGCGATCATCGCCCAGTGACCTCCCATAATGCCTGCACCCACACGGATTACTCAGCACGAATACCATTAGCGTTCATGTTATGGGTTGCGAGGGGTTCGGTCTATCTCGATACTTGTATGAAGTCCGATTAAGAACAGCCAAGCCCCGGTAAAACGCGTCTAAGTCGCGAAAACACGTGCCCAGTCATACCCTGTCCGAGCTAGCTGCAGATCAATCTAAATGCTTGGCATAGTCGGAACTCAGGCTTAGTTCCATGTTAACAGGACTCAAAGACAGCGGATTGCCTAAAGAAAGAATTATATTCTGACTCTCACAATTACCTAGAAAGAAGGGCCGACCCATGCGGCGGACTCCATGATACTACGGACGTCTCCTGCGTGTCGTCTTGCATGTCCCGCATTATCGTCCAATCGCCATCGGATTCCAGGACTTGCTGTGAGAAGTATCTCATCGATATCGTCAGCGTCCGGAATGGCTGCTGAGAGCGCCAGCCTCACGGCTGCAGCCGCACCTGTGACTTATAAGCCGCGATATGTCGATGTAAGTTACGGGGATTGTGAGATTAACAACTCTTTTTATGAAGAATGAAAAGAATAATCATTTGAGTCTAATCATGATGGCCTCGCCATGAAGGAGCCATAATGACGTTTGATGCTGCTCAGTTATTCTTGTTTAGTCCTATTTACTAATCTGATAGGGCTAGATCGGCATCAACCTCGCCGACCCGATTTTCCGGGGCATATACCACGGCACACGGCGCCACCCAGACGACCTCAGCGCCGTCATCTCGAGGGCGAAGGAGGTCGGGTGCCAGAAGCTGATCGTCACCGGCTCCGACTTCAAAAGCTCCAGGGACGCCCTCGAGATCGCCAAGGAGTACCGTGAGTGACAGACATCGTGCTACACGGCCGCGGAAGAAAACATATGCGCATGCTGACTTGACGTTCCCATTTCCCAGCCGGAACCGTCTACATGACGGCGGGCATCCATCCCTGCAGTAGCGCCATTTTCGGCGCCGCGCACGCGCAGCGGGACGGGGACGGGCACACGCCGCCCTGCGAGCCGGACCCATCACAACCGGCATCCGAGGACGACGGGCCGGACGCCGCCAAG
Source organism: Monosporascus sp. MG133 (assembly GCA_004155925.1). Taxonomy (NCBI): domain Eukaryota; kingdom Fungi; phylum Ascomycota; class Sordariomycetes; order Xylariales; genus Monosporascus; species Monosporascus sp. MG133. Next base: position 272,733 of record QJNX01000046.1, on the reverse strand, counting down.
ACCGCCTCCATCATAGCGGAGCTCGACGCGATCGTCGCGGAGGCCCGGGCCCAACAACATCCGAGCCCGCTCGTCGCCCTCGGCGAGTTCGGCCTCGACTACGACCGCCTGCACTACTGCCCGCGGCGGCTGCAGCTGCACTCGTTCGCGGCGCAGCTGGAGCTGGCGCTGAGGCTGGACCCGCCGCTGCCGCTGTTCCTGCACTCGCGGGCGGCGCACGGCGACTTCGTGGGCCTGCTGCGGGCGAAGCTCGGCGCGCGGCTCGAGGGCCTGCGGGGGCGCGGCGCCGTCGTGCACAGCTTCACGGGCACGGCGGCCGAGCTGCGCGAGCTGCTCGACCTCGGGCTCTACGTCGGCGTCAACGGGTGCAGCTTCAAGACGGCCGAGAACTGCGCCGTCGTGCGCGAGATGGACCTGTCGAGGCTGATGCTGGAGACGGACGGCCCCTGGTGCGAGATCAGGCCCAGTCATGAGGGCTGGAAGTACCTGGTCGGGCCGAAGGCGTCTGCTGCTGTTTCTGGCGCTGGCGCCGAGTCGGCCGCTAACTCTACCCCCTCGACGCGGATTCAAACCCCGGCTTCGACCTCGGGAACGTCGACGCCGGCCTCGACATCCGCATCAGGGAACCCGCCGAAACAGCAGCAGCAGGGATCAAAGAAGAAGAAGCCGCAGAAGAAGGAGCCCGAGGTGCCGGAGCGCTTCCCGTCGGTGAAGAAGGAGAAGTGGACCGAGGGCGCCATGGTCAAGAGCCGCAACGAGCCGTGCACGATCGAGCGCGTGGCCAAGGTCGTTGCGGGCATCAAGGGCGTCAGCGTCGAGGAGGCGTGCGAGGCGGCGTGGCGGAACACGATGGCCGTTTTCGATCTGGGGGAAGTGGAAGGGGAGTAGAATATGTAGACTGGTATAGATTAGAAGGAAAGGGCCCTGCATTAGAGACTCTGGCTAGACAAACTACAGCGAAAAAGTGTGTATGCATGATGAGGATAGGTTGTTTGTACATAGAAGTTGAGTGCACGACGCATACGGGGAAGTCGTCTGGCGAGTAGCATAAGCTAAAAGCAGCTCGTTAATATTGCGGAACGAGAAGACCGCAACGGGTATATGCTATGATGTACCTCCAAACCAGTAGTAAAGCCCCTCATGCAATGTCTAAACCCCTGATGTGAACCCCAACGCCATGCCTCTTAACAAAACCATGTCGCTTTCTAAATCCCTTGACGTCGGTTTACGCTTCAGAATCCTACCCCCTTATGCCCACGTACTCGGCCGTGCTTGACGGTCCCGATCGTAACGCCCTCCTCGCCCGTCATCCAGCCCGGCATCCGTTCCCCATCGACGATCCCCGCCTCGACGAGCTGCCTCACACCCGCGAAGACATGCGTACCATGGAACGCGAGCCGGATGCGAGGCCGCCAGGTCCCTCCTTCTGCCTCGTCGCCGTCATCCGCATCTTGTTCCTGCTGGGCGAAGCGTAGGTCATCATTACCCCGTCTTCCCCTCGTTCTCCGCGCAGGCCGCGGGTCCCCAGCTTCTCCTTCCCTCTCTTCCGTAGCGGCAGCGGCAGCGGCGGACAGGGAGTCGGGGAACGGGTCCTCGATCAGGACGTCCAGCCGCTCGACGCCCTTCCCGTCGTCGACCCTCGCGGAATGCCCGAACCGCGCCTGCGCCACTGCCGCGGCGTGCTTGAGGGCCCTCTCGTGCTGCGCCTCGGCGGGATCCACCGGTGGCTTCCACTTCCTCTTATTCGTCTTCGAGCCCCCCTCGGCGTCCGAGAGCGGCGGCGTCGGCAGCAGCACTGCGTTCAGCGGTGACTCGCTGACGCCGGCGGACTTCTTGATGATGTCGTTGGGGTTGAGGTCCCCCGAGGCAAGGGCGGATGTAGTAGTAGTAGAGGGAGAAGAGGCGTATATTCCCCACCCGCCGCCGGCGCCGTTCGTCCGCCCGGCCCCCTTGGTGTGCAGCAGCGCGGATAGGTTGCGGGTTGAGAAGCCCGTTGGCACCAAGGTGTAGCGCTCGCGCGGGCGCGAGAGCGCCTTGGGTATGGCGTCTAGGACGAGCGCGCGAAGGCTGCGCGACTCGTTACCGCTCGTTCCTCCTCCCGTCGCCCCTGTGTTGCCGGACGCTTGTGCGGCGGAGATGTAGATATGCGGTGACGCATCGGGAAACGCGATATAGATGGTGCGAGCGGCGTCGAAGCTCGTGACGCGTCCGCCGCTAGCGCCGGCGCGACTCCTATTGGAGACGGCAAGACTGGTGCTGTACGGCGAATCGAGGACGAAGACGCGCAAGAGCAGCAGCGGAAGCTCCTTTGGCCGGTCGAAGTTGTAGTGCGCCTTGACGTCGGGCGGGACCTCGGCCTGCAGGTTCTGCAGGAAGGTGGAGGGGTGGAAGCGGGGGACGGCGAGGGACTCCCCGTCGTGCCTCTGGCTCCCGCTCTTGGCGTCGTCCTCGGTCAGGGGGTTCCGCAGGCGCTGCACGCGGTACGCCGTCCACTTCAGGGAGCCCGGGTGCTCGTACAGGTGCTGCAGGTCGGCCATGGCGAGCTGGTACAGCGTCAGGCCGTGCCGCCAGTCGCCCTCGACGATGCGGTCAAGCACCTCACGCTTGCTGCCCTTGCCCGCATGCAGCGAGGCGTAGAGTTCTTGAAGCTCCGCGAGCGAGCGCGCCGGCGGGTAGAAGTCGCCCTCGTACTCGTCGTCGTCGTCGTCGTTGTTGTGGTCATCATCATCACCACCTCCTCCTTCTTCGCCTTCGGATGCGGCTCGTCTTCTTCGGCGCAGGAGCGGCGGGCAGAGGGGCAGGTTCTTCTCGTCGAGCCAGTCGAGGACGAGCGATATGAGGGTGGGCCGCGAGAGGCGGTTCAGGGCTTTGAGCACGGCGTTGTTCCTGGGGTCGACGCGTATGGAGGACGATAGACGCGCTGCGGTCGGCAGCGATAGACGGGCCATCGTTTGCGATGTTACATCATGTGCGGTCAAAGTACGAAGTATGCTTGTACGAAATGCAATTGTGCTCTGAACACGGATGATGGACGGTAGGTGGGGTTTTTGCAAGGGGAAACGCGTGACAGTTACTTATTATTATTATTAGTTATTAGTTATTATTATTCTTCTTAAGCCCGTTGCGGGGGGTAAAGTGTCAATTTGCAGTTGTGCCAACCCCAGATAAACTATGTATACAAGTTGAAAGGCTGCTATACTCCGTACAGTAAAGTCTTTTCTTCTACCTACTAACTATCTTGTTCCAACAATAACATAACGACGAATACTCCATAAGGCAAGGAGGCCCTTCTCGTCAATAATTAAAGCTGTTTACGGGCAGTACAGTAGTCTGGCATTAGCGCTTATGTGTTTGAGGGGGGCTTGGTAATCCTGAGGTTGATTAATAATCCAACCATGGACTGATGGGCTTCCGTATTCGGGCAAGCACGGTACGCAAGTATGCGTGTTAACGTCAACTTTAGGTTAAAGGCTCACGGCCTTCCGAATGTCCTCTCGTCCGAGCGCGAGACAACCTGACCAGGGGGTAAGGGATAACCACTGGGGCTCTCTGATGTGGGCACGGCATCATTGATGTCACCATGCCGGTAATTGAGGATTCCCAAATCCTGAAAAGCGATCCATGTTCCTTAAGTTCTAATCCGCTTTGAACAAAAGCCAGTTTCAAAATTCGTTAATGGTAGAATACGTAGTATTTAATCGGGCTGGCCGGGTTGCGTCTGACTGAAAACGGTAAACCGAAAGCACGTGTAGGCAATCCGGTTGGCTGAAAGGCTCCGTGATGAGAGACCCGACCGATAAACTATGCGAACTGCCTCGATACCACCGTGTCCGAGAGAAGAACATTGAAGCCCGGAAGTCCCTTACTGGAGGTCCGAAAGCGCACAAAGGCGGCCTTTGATAACTGATTACTAGGTCCTGTAATTACCTCGGTAGGTACATACGAAATACAAGTAGAGGATTGCTTTGCTCGAATGTTCGCTTCAATAAGCATCATCATACAAGTACTCCCATACCGAGCTCGCATAAGAATGGTGTTTAACCACCGTGGAGGACTCAGCGCGGGTAGGGGTTCAACGGGGAGGCTGCCCCAACTTTGGTTGGCTATATAAGTTACGTCGATGTCAAGTATAACATTTGAAATTTGGGAACGCGGGGTTTAATTGGCGCCCTCGACGAGCCCGTCTCTCTCTGACTTCGGACTGTGGTTCTAGGTTTCTTCATGTGGCGTCAGAAATGAATCTTGCCGCCGCATGCGTTGTGGGAATCACTGAAGTCAATCGATTTGTACAAGTACCTGTTATTACGTACAGTAGAGTAGGTTAATAAGGTTCATTCGGGGGGTGGCCAAACGCCCTTTTTTCGTCTTAAACCTACAGTAGGTAGCCCGTTATCCACCATTGGCGCCCACACAAGCAAGCAATATTCGTCTATTGTTTGGAAGTTACTTCTACCACCGTCGTTTTGCCTACTTATACCCAAGGTATCCAAAATCACCAATGAACCAACCCACTGCTCCACCAGCTTAGAAATCACTTCCGATCGGTCTCGGATTCCAGATTTTCTCTGCCACTATTAACACTTTCTATGTCTTTCTCTACTTGAAACATTATCGCCATCGTAATCGCCATCTCTCGAGAAGCATTTGAGAGACGCCACATACAGCGAGGATCGCGCGACTCCGCATGCTGATTGCGCGCCGCTATCATTACTAGGAGGACAGCGACTCGGTGGGAATAGGGAAAAGGGAAAATGACCAGTTACGGCCGCCGTGGTCACGGCGTCAACATGTCTCAATACATCTCAACCCTCAACGAGATCCCTCAGGATATCTCGCCCGAGGAGAGCAGCACCACCCTCGAGGAGGAGCTTGCTATGTTCACCAACACCAACTTCACCGACTGGGATGCACACAACAGCACCACCACCACCGCCGCCGCCAGCAACCCGCAATCATCTGTCAACTTGGATTTAGACGGACAACCGGCTACGACTGCCACGCCGTCCGCTCCCGCTCCAGACACCCCGGGTTCCGACCCATCGGTTGGAGGAGAGTTAGCCGCTTTCGATTTCAACAACATAGGTTAGTACCCTCAAACGTTTCAATTATTCACTCATAGCTGTCTTCAACATACTTGGCATCCTTTCACCTTTGCTTGATATCACCTTGTACATCTCCTGGCCTTCTTATTCTTTACCTCGCTTCGTTCATGCCTCTTGATCTCCTTTTGACCTCGATGAGTGGTCGTGTCCTTTACTGGGTTGAGTCCCGTCCGGCATCGCAATCGCAGGGTCGCCCTGAGAGACGAGGCCACGGCCCCGCCCCTGGAAACACCTTCCGGGATTCCCAGTATGCTGCCAAGAGCAGCCCCGGCTCAGACGCATCGAGACGTGCGGCAACGAGCCAAATTATATATTTGGTCAGAATCTTCGTCGTCGCCATGTACCCCACTCTGCATCGTTCGCCTCGATTGGGGATTTGATTCGCAGCGCCCGGTATTGCGTTGCACCTCACTTCAAGAGGGTGGTGGTTTAGCAGGGATGCACCGGGCTAGCAAGTGCGAAGGCAATGCACGTGCAGATCGTCCCTGTATCGCGCAATGGGACGGATGGTGCAATTTCTCGTGATCTGGCGTGCTACCAAAGTTGGGATGCAGGCATGAACACCCCCAATTAAGTTCATCAGGGTTCATCGCGAAATGCCACCGACAACCCTAAATAATGTTCCGCTTGTGCGAAACTGGTCATCGCGCCCTGCCAAGAGACCTCGAAGCAAAACGCCCATAGTCTGTTTGTCATTCTACTGTTATCTCTGACGCAATTTCGTTCTGACACGGCCTCATGGCTCCAGGCGAGTACGGATTTGATTTCAACCAGTACGTTCCCAGCAGCGTCCAGCCATACTCAGACAGCATTGGGAACTTGCAGCCTATCCAGCCGTCCCCTACGTTCCCTCGCAGCGCCTCTCAACAGAGGCCATATGGGGCGCCGGCCCCCCAGACCGGCGAGAAGCGGAAAGCCGCTACTGAAATCCCGCCTCCTCGGCAAATGAGCTTTGAGGAGCAGACGCGGTTAGCCGCTGAGGAGGACAAGCGTAGGAGGAACACGGCCGCCAGCGCTCGGTTCAGAATCAAGAAAAAGGCTCGGGAGCAGGCTCTGGAGAAGAGCCAGAAGGAGCTAGGTGATAAGGTCGTCAAGCTCGAGAGCCGGATTCAAACGCTCGAGACCGAAAACAAGTGGTTACGGGAGCTGGTCATGGAAAAGAACGGCGGCAACGAGAAGGTCGTCGCGGCCCTGTTGGAAAGTCGGAAAGAGAAGGATAAGCTGGGAACGGAAGTGAAATCTCAGGAGAAGTCGACCGAGGCGAGCTGATTTGGATGAAGTAGACGGGAGCATGTCCATATACTACGTGAGAGATGGCGTTCTATCAGGAGGCAATTTATGGGCATCAGTGGGCTTGGATGCCTAGAGGGGGTTTTATACCGGATATATATCTTGCATATTTGCCTGTTAACATAGCGATTGATTGCTTTACGGCGTTTGATGAGCTAAATACATGATGAGGTTGATCATCTGACCCACCAAAGGGGCATCAAGACTAATCGCTTGTTTGAATCTCCCTCGGTAAGGGCAATCGAGACCTCAATTTTTTGCCCCTGTTGTTCTTATTGAACCAAGCACATCGGCAGCTCATTTCCCGTTCTCGGCCATTTCTTCATAGTCGTCATTCTCTCTCGTACTCGGCATGGGCTTCTTCCCCTGAGCACCTTCCTTGGTCGCCTTGCCATCTTCCCTCCCTCCTCCGCGTCATAACCGTCCCTCCCGCGCACCGCTCCCCCCTCCTTCTTTTAAACCGTCAATAACCCCCCCTTGCACTGCGCCGCCTCTCCTCTCCTATCCTATCACACAATATCCCCGCGACTCCCACTCCCACTCCTGCTTTCCCTTGGCTACTGCTGCCCACCGTCCGCCGCCCCGTCCTGCTGCCGCCCGCGCAACGCCGCCAGGCGTTCCTTGTTCCGGCGACCCAGGATCCGCAGCGTATTGTCGCGCTCGATGTCCGCCATCTTGTCCCAGTTGGCGATGCGGCTCAGCGTCCCGTCCTCGTTGACCACGAGCGGGCCCAGGTGGTCGAGCTTCACGCCCGTGCCGTCGAGCGCGAGCTGCTGCGTCGGCGTCCCGTCGTCTCCAGCCTTTGGTGGTTCCGGGAGCGGTAGGGGCCGGCCGCTGTTGTTCTGTTGTTGCTGCTGCTGTTCTTCCTGGTGCTGCTGAGAGTTTGGGTCTCCGGATGCCGAGACCCGGGTTGAGGTTGATGATGATGACATGGAGGCTCTCCCTATTTTGGACGGGGCTGGATGTAGATGTAGATTATGTTTTGAACCCAAGTGGTGGTAGTAGAATTGACTGGGGTATCCCGACGATGTTGCGAGTTGGGTATTTTTGTATTGCCTGACGAGTCGCTGGAACAGCGTCGCACGAGATCTCATCTCATTTAATACATGACAAGTCGATTTCTTATGTAGACTTTTTCAACAGTCCGGCGACACAAGGACATATGGCTTTCTGCGCCCAATGCAATTTATCCGTCCACGAACTGGATTCTACGGTCTTCTTCTCTGCACAACCCGGCTCCCCGTTTCTCTGATGGCGACAGTTCCTGCACACGGAACCGCTGTCTGGGATTTTGATGCCAAGCCTTCTCGAAAATTCTCCACTAGGCGGCCGAGTTCGCCCGGAAGTGACCAGAATTAAGACGTAACTACCACTTTATGCATTTTTTTCACGTTAATACTATCAGATTTCATAATAGTTCCAGTATTTTCATTCATTGTCTATGTACGCCAGCCCATGCGTCCTGGAATACGTAGGCGAAGATAGGTTCGAGCAGCGCATTAGAAGTGGTGCCCCTATGTATACTCCACTTGCTGGATATTGGATACGACCTAGTTAGCGGGGATCCCCCGGTCGTTCACTGAGAGCGAAGCAGTAGCGCGAAATTTCCCGGCAGTTTGGAGCAGAGTGTCGCGCACCGTCCTAGTCAATTAAATTCATAGTAAAACATAGGCTTTCCATTTTTCCGAAAAGGGGTATCTTAGCTTTTCAAGATGTATATATACACGCAGATGCCCGTATCCTGGGAGGCCCGCAATTAGACGGTACTATACCGATGCCGCATCAACATCCCCAATCAGATGCTCTTTTTCATTCACTCTCGTCGTCATAGTTGCTGTCTCCATCCCCAACGCCCAGGAGTCCATTCAGCCACCTCCCCACGCACTCGTCATCTACTTCAGAACGCCAGTCGGAGACTTCGTGTAGGTAAGATGATACGAGAGATTGTGGCAAACAGCCCCCGGACACGGCTGTGATTTGCCCATGCCGCACCGTTATCTCCGCACGGAAGTCCTGCGGGAGATAGGCCGGTAGAGCGGGTCTCGGCCGCGGGTCGTCCGATGTCGGGTGTGTGGATAGCGTGAACTGTGGCGTTTGGGTGTAGAGCCATTCTTGGGACTTTTGGGATGGTTAGTAGGCGTTTTTGTATGTAGGGGTAAGGCGAAGTGAGCGACAATGTGGTAGGCGCCGGTATTATATGATTACAGAGCCAAGGAACGACTGCAGAGAAGAGTGAGAGGAAAGCTATGATTTACGTACCCTCAGTTCCTCATAGCCCTTCATAAGCTCTGGCACCTTCTGCGCCTCGCTCAAGCTGATGAGCTCCGCGGAGGCATTGGCGGCACCAAGCTCCTCGTACATGGCTTGGAACTCGTCCACGACGGCCATCTGGAAGGACAGGGGTGAAATCCCCACGTTACGAATCGGCGAACGTACGCTCGCGACGCCCCGCGCCTTGATGTAGGGCTCGGCCGGTGAGTGCAGGAAGCGGCCCACAGCGCCCAGGTTCTTCGAATTTAGGAGGCAAGTGCCGTGGTGCAGCGAGCGCTGGCGTGTGAGCTTGTATGCCGAGCCGGAGACCTTGAAAGTCCGGTTCTGTGCAGTGCTCTTATCTTCTTCCTCCATCGCAGAGGAGCTCGAGGCGGGACCGTCGATCACGATGTCGTGCCGCTCGTTAACGCGCGCGGTGGTAGCACCGAGCCCGCGCAGCGCCCGCACTACCATCTCAGCATGCTTGTTGCGGTCGAAATCGGCGGGTGGGCATAGCACGCTATAGTTCACGTTGCCGAGGTCGTGGAACACGGTGCCGCCCCCGGAGCGGCGGCGGACGAGCTCCACGATGTTACCGTCTTCGAGTGTGATGCCGTCTTCCTCTTCGGTGCCGCCTAGTTCGGTTTCTGGCCGACCTGACACGTTCCGGACCAGACCTAGGTTTACCTCAACCCACGGATTCTGATTGCGGCCGATGACAACACATGGTCGGTTTGTGTACAGGAAGAGCACAACAGAGTTTGGTGGTGACTTTTGTAAGATATAATGCTCGATAGAGAGGTTTAGATAAGGGTCTATGCTCCGGGATATGTATATGTGGACTCTGTTTGCGGGATCCGAGACTGCAGCTAATGAGAAACGCTGCTTGACTGAACAAATAGGTGAAGTTGAGAATGAGTATGAATATGAGGACTGTTGTGAGTATACTGGGCACGCTCTGCGCGCTATCGTCCGAAACATCCCCCTTCCCAGCCCAATGATTTATCGACACATAGAATAATAATAAAGAAACACTATTCTTGTACACAAATAAGTTGTGGGCAAGGTTCATTACGGAAAGATATACACATATAAAGAATGCTGATGTTGAGATTGAGAGCCTCGTGATAAAGAAAAAAGCCTTACATAAGCGAATATCAGATATTGGATATGCACTTAAACACTAGTTAATCTGGTTTCGGATGAGAAAATATGCCATTGGCGGGGAATGCTCACCTGCAGGGTCCCTAAAGCAGCCCCAAGTCCCTTGAAGGTTACCCGGCAAAGGGTCCAGGGACTTGGGGGCCTACATCGGACGGCTCTATCACCCCACCATGAATTATTTGACCATTCAATTCGGCCTCAAATCACCAAAAAGTCATACACGATCTTACGTACATCCGTCGCATCCGTCACTCGCCCTTTCTTTTCTGTTATAAAGACGAATTCTAAACCTTGATATATCGGGCAGCCCGTCTTTGGATCATCCCCTTTCGTATAACAAGAGTAATTGTGCGTATCTTAACGTCGTCTTGTACCGTATCGATAACGGGCAAGATGTCGACTTTTGGGAAGGTATTTCGAGTCACCACGTACGTACCGGATTAAAATCATAATGTTGCTTCAACTGAGTCTCTCAGCGTATTGGAACTCTACTAACTATAATGTCCAGCTATGGCGAATCACATTGTCGCTCAGTAGGATGCATCGTCGACGGCTGTCCGCCGGGCATGGAGCTCACCGAGGACGATATACAACCTCAGATGAACCGCCGAAGACCCGGTCAGAGCAGTATTACAACCCCGCGCAACGAAAAGGACAGAGTCATGATCCAGTCTGGTACCGAGTTCGGCGTGACCCTGGGCACTCCCATTGGTCTCGTTGTCCTCAATGAGGACCAGCGACCTAAAGATTATGGAGACAAGACTATGGATCTCTATCCTAGGCCTAGTCACGCAGACTGGACCTATTTGGAGAAGTATGGCGTCAAGGCGAGTAGCGGCGGTGGTCGAAGCTCGGCGAGAGAGACGGTTGGCAGAGTGGCAGCCGGCGCAATCGCCGAGAAGTATCTCAAGCTGGCATACGGCATCGAAATCACCGCTTTTGTTCAGTCTGTTGGCTCTGTGCACCTGTTCCCGCCCACCCCTGAATATCCAACGCCCAGCCAAAACCCGGCTTTTCTTGAGCTGGTGAACACAATCAATCGGGAGACTGTGGACAAGTTCCTACCTGTACGGTGCCCTGATGAGGAAGTTACACAGAAGATGACAGATTACATCGCTGGTTTCAAGGAGCGTAACGACAGCATTGGTGGGACTGTTACGTGCGTCATCAGGAATCTTCCCAGCGGTCTAGGAGAACCTTGCTTTGACAAGCTGGAGGCGGAACTTGCCCATGCTATGCTGAGTATTCCGGCCACGAAGGGCTTTGAGTTCGGCTCCGGTTTCGGCGGCTGCGAAATACCAGGCTCGATCCACAACGACCCGTTCATCAGAGCAACAGATACGCCAGCGACGGATACAGGGGCTGCTAGGACCGGCATCCCCCGGCCGAAGTTGACAACCAAAACTAATAACTCCGGCGGTGTCCAGGGTGGCATCTCGAACGGAGCGCCCGTCTACTTCAGAACAGCTTTCAAGCCCCCGGCCACCATCAGCCAGGCACAGACCACTGCCACCTACGACGGAGAGTCGGAGGGCGTGCTGGCTGCTAAGGGGCGACATGACCCTTGTGTGGTCCCGCGGGCCGTCCCCATCGTGGAGGCTATGGCGGCCCTGGTCATCATGGATGCGCTGATGCAGCAGATGGCCCGCCATGAAGCAAGGAGACATCTCCCACCGCTGAAGCAGACGGTACCGCCGTCAGAGAATGGTGTCTCGATGGGTGGGAATTAGGGAGCAAAAGTCATGTGGAGTTTACCGGCTAGGAGAATGGGCACCTGGAAAGTGTGAGATAAACAGTGATATAAACAGTGATTAGACAGTTGGCATACCTGATGGTGTCAATCGACCTGTTTCATTTCCAGTTCTCAACGTGCCTGCGTCGAGCTCGCCTATAATCTCGTCCGACTCTTTCTATTCCAGGCTCAGGCTGATTGGGCTATCTCTTCATGTTGGAATGCATTGGCTCTTTTTCTTACTCTGTTCGGTCACAACATCCGAGACGCGCGTGTCAATGCAATTCTTGCGCTTGATAGTACTTCAAGTTCTGGCGAGGTCATTGCCGTAAATACCCATTCCAAGTTTAGCCGCTCGTTTGTGTCGGACCCAGATCACATTAACCCAGCAAGCTACTAGGCATGGCTGTTAGATTGCAGTCTAGATCTGCTCATTGCACAACACCTGATTATATTTAAATAGGTCACGACCCTCGTCCATTCCCCTCGACATCGGTGTGCTTGATGACTACACAAATACCATCCGGGATAGTAATAGAAAGGTCCCTGGTCGCATGCTATTTCCCCCTCGACATATTTCATGATGGGTTGCGGACCAAGCATGGTATGATAACCTCCAAGGACTCAATTACTATCATCATGAAGGCAAAAATCACCCTGCTAGTGTTGTCGACCCTGATCAGCTATTCTACATGTGGTCTCGTCGCGCAACCAGATGCGATAGTAATCACGCCCTCGAATGGGAACGCAACTAGGTTGGCTAAGGCATCCGTCGGGAATAGCAGCCTGATATTGAATAATGATGCAATATTACGGGCTTATGATCAGGCAAGCAGCGGGACGTTCACCAAAGGACCTCTTAGCATGGAAGAGGACATCATGCTAACGACGGGATACGCAGCTATCGGATACCCGGGTGCATATGATGGCGTTCGGCTGAACGGCACCAAGCCCATCTACATGTGAGTATGGTAACGACACCGATGCTAGCGCCTTAATGGTACAATTTTCCATGCCAGCTATCTATGACGGTATAACCGTCAATTACGTATTCCAGACCGCGGAAAATGATAAAGCAGGTGAGCAACACATTCCCGAGGCGCTATGGAGGGCGCCACTAGAGGGATCCAGACAATATTGGGATAGTCTCTGGACGGAGTCTAATTGGTAGTCGATGGCTTGGAAACAGGGTCACAGCTTATTCCATTTGTGACGCGGCCTATTTCAACAGAACAGTTGTTCATCCAAATCCACGCCCCTAGTACCCCTTCGAGCCAGCATCGGCGGCGTGCTCCGAGCGGCATCCTGCCGACCTACTACATACATCATGGACGCGGACCTACCCAATCCGCCAATCGGGGGCAACTCCTTTCGGCTCCAGTCGCGTCCTCTGTAGGTTCGGAAAACGGACGCCCCAACGGTATCGACGACTGAGCTCGCCGTCGTAACGTCCACCGTGGTCAGTACCACTCTCGACCCCCTGAGCCCCGCGGTGCTGGTGGAGACGACGTTCTGCACGACCCTCGTCTATCATGAATGTGGCTGCGCGAGCGAGGCGACGGCCGGATGTCAGCATGGCGACTGCCATGGCAAGCTGCAAGACCTATGGTGCCGAGGGGGAGCACAAGGTCCCGCTCATCGTAGCCGGCGGCACTCTAGTTAGACCTGAAGGGGACACTCCAGGACTTGCTATTCATACCCCGGCGGCTGGTGACATGAATAATCTCAGGAGGCAGTACGGGAGTGACTACTACTGTAGTGGGTGTAGGATCCATTGAGACGGTAGCGGACGGCGGAGAAACTGCTGCCGGTGTAGCCGAAGGACCCTCATTTGTGATAGCGGAAGGAACGGATGAGATGGGGGAGGAGAGGACGAGCCCCCTGGATTCACCAACGGTTCCCCCAGCTAACCAATCCATTCCTGCTGCTTCAAGCCACGTGGGTGTCGTGGGATCGCAAGGCACATGGCAGAGGGAATATAATGAGGTCGTGAGAGTCGTGGGCCTAGTGATGGTTGTGCTGGGCGTTGGAGCTTAAAAAGGGTCCGTTGATTTCAACTTGCCAGGAGACCTTAATAACGGTATGTGCCAATCACGCACTGTAAGCATATTAAGAGTGTATGTCTATATGCGTTATATATGTTAAGGATAAAGCGAAGAATGTGACCGGGTGCAGCTCCTCTCAGGGGGACTGTAGCATGGTGGGGATGGTGTGGCATAACTCCGTGCTCTTTACGAACAGCCGACCCCCCTTGAGGGACAAAGGTACCCATATGTACCTAGTAAGTAGGTAAATATTAGCTGGAGCTGGTTAACGTTCATATTTGCACGGGTCTACCTCATACAGGGACGATTCTTTCTTTATAGGTGACGTCATGGAAACGCAATGGTTGAGATACCCACCATTGTTACTGTAATAGGTATGATGATCGATCTGAGGCGACTTACTCCTTATAAAAGAATCGAAGGTAGAATATCTCGGTTTAGCTCTGCCAATTCAAAAAAAGAGCACCCGATCGACGAGCTGTTTAAAAAAAAACCACAAAAGCGAGAAAGAGACAGAGAAAGAACACCCCATACTTCATACACCATGTCATCAAAGAAGATCCTCATCATTCTCTCCGACGCCAACTCCTTCCCCCTCCACAACACCGGCACGGATGGCAAGACCGTGCAGCAACCGTCGGGCTTCTTCCTGATGGAGCTGGCCAAGCCGCTTCAGAAGCTCCTGGAAGAGGGCTACGAGGTGACGTTCGCGTCGCCCGAGGGCAGGGAGCCGCAGCCGGACCCCAACAGCGAGACGCTGGCGGCCTTCGCGGGCAACTTCTACGAGCGCCGGCGGGAGAACGAGCTGGTCGAGCGCATGAGGCGGGAGAACGGCTTCAGCCGCCCGCGGCGGTTCCGGGACATCTCGGACGAGGAGCTGCGGGGGTTCGCGGGCGTCTTCGTCCCCGGCGGGCACGCGCCGCTGGCCGACCTCGGCGCCGACCCGGAGCTGGGCCGCATCCTCGCGCACTTCCACGCCGCGCGGAAGCCCACGGCCGCCATCTGCCACGGGCCCTACGCCTTCCTGTCCACCAAGTGCGGCCCCCAGAAGGACTTCGCGTACAGGGGCTACAGGCTCACGAGCTGGTCCGACGCCGAGGAGAGGGTCATGGAGACGATGCTGCGCGGCGAGATCGACAAGGTCGAGAGCAGCCTGCGGGAGAGCGGCGCCGAGATGGTCGAGGGGCTCGGCGAGAAGGCCGGGGCCATTACCGTCGACCGTGAAGTCGTCACTGGTGGGAACCCCATGGCAGCCGATGCGCTCGGGAACAAGTTCCTGCAGATGCTGAAGGCCCAAGGGGAGGGGAACTGAATGACTGAACGTGATAATGAACTTTTCGCATCATGGTATGAGTTGTTGGAGCGATGCTAGTAAACCATGTATTATACCAAGGGTGGAAAGGATGGGTCAAACCTGTATTAGAGTTATCCAATTATAATGAAGCTGTCTCCGCCATGTCGAATGTTGTGGACACCCACATCCAGGCTGATAAACACCTACACTGTCAAACCCACGCCCATTTCACATCCAGCAAAGCCGAAGGACTCGGTTCGACGCCCAAAGTCATCATGTTGACATCATATCTCATTACCCAGCCATACCATACCGGTACTGTACCATATATATGACTATGCTATGCTGCCCGCAACCGCCTTCTGTGCTATAAGGTATAGCATTGCTACACCGTGCCGGACCAGACCAAACAAAACCATACAGACTCCTGTACCTAGTCCTACAAGTCTATATGTATGCACTACACACTCAGCCGAACCCCCTTTTTGAACGCCGTTGAACACAAAGATGCAAACATGCGGTTATAACTCTGGCCCAGAGTCTGGACGCCAACCCGTCAAACAACGGGGGCATATATGAATGGGTACCTGCCGAAACGTGCCCAGGCCTAGGGGAAAGAGAAACGCAGACCTCGACCGATCAACCAAAGCTATCCTCGCACTCCTAGCGCTCATCTCCCTCGCTTCGGCCCGGTGGGTCCTGGTAGCGGCCTCCCTCATCCTCCCGGATTTGTCTTGCTTCTGCTCTCGAGTCTCCGTTCTTCTCATCGCTATCCCCTCTGGCAACGACACCATCGCCCTCCGCGGCAACAGAAACGGAGGCGACGACTCCGCTCCTCACGAGGGCATCCCACACGGCGTCCCTCTTCCGGGCGTCGTCCCTATCCACCAGCAGGCCGTCCAGCACCTTAAGCCTGCGACAGCGCTCCAGGACGCCCATCTCGTAAAGCCGCCTGCGCATGCGCGTGCCCATGTCCAGCCTGCCGAGGAACTTCCTGTCCCTGTCGGCATCGACGACATCGGGGAGCGCGAAGGGGTCCTCCGCCTCCCTATTCCTCTCGTTGTCGGCATCGGCGTCGGCGTCCACCACAGGAACGAGCGCTACCGGAGGCGGGTAGAAGCCGAGCGTGGCGGGGTTGTCCCTGGCGTCCAGGCGGGCGAGGTGCGGGAACCCGGCCAGTACCTCCGTGAACTGCGCGGCGTCAGTGAGCCTGTTGCCCACGACCAGGAGCTTCTTGAGGCGCGGGATGTAACGCAGCGGCGCGAGGTCGGTCAGCGCATTGAAGTTGAGGTTCAGCACGCGCAGGTTGGGCGTCAGCTGGCCCACGTCCGAGGGCAGGGTCTCCAGGCCGCAGTTGGCGAGCTCGAGGTACTGCAGGTTGAGGAAGTCGACGGGCAGGGTGAAGGAGGACAGGTTGTTCCCCGAGAGGAACAGCTTGCGCACCTCGTAAGCCGACGCCAGGAACGACGTATCGAGGGGCGCTTCGCCGCGCTGCTCGCGTAGCGAAAGGCTATCGAGGCGACGGCAGCGGGAGAAGCCGGTAATGGTGGCCAACTGGTTGCGATCGGCGTGGAGCAGACGGAGCGAGGTATAGGCGGAGAGATCGAGCGCCACGAGGTCGTTATCTGAGAGCTTCAGGTATCTCAGAGAAGGCATGGGCTGGGTGGGGGTGGGATCGAATGAGGTGAGCCAGTTGTGCTGGAGGTTGAGAGTGGCCAGGCACGGCAGCTGGTCGGTGTTCTGGATCGAGCTGATTTGGTTGCCCTCCAGGTCGAGCTCTGTAAGTCGGTGGAGCCTTGTGCCGTCGAAATCGACCTTCTCGATGAGATTGCCTCGCACGCGGAGCACTTGCAGACTATCGTGCAGGTTGATGCCGTCAAGGCTGGTGATCTGGTTGTTGTCGGCGCGGAGATTGCGGAGATGGACTAGTTCTTTGAATGGGTACAGACTGTTGAGTTGGTTGTTCGACACATCGACATATTGAAGGTTCATGAGATGGCCCCAGGCTGTCAACTCAGAGAGCTGGTTACACGTCATGCGCAAGTTCCGAACGCTTTCAGGGACACCGTCCAGGTGGCTGATGGAGTTGTTTGAGGCGTCGAGGGTGACAACATTGGCACAGAACTCATCGAGCTTGTGTAGTGTCGTCAATTGCTTATTGCTGATGTCCAATTCCCGCATCGAGTCCCAGTCTGGTTCAAACGGTTCCACTTCGGTAATCTTCTCGACCAGACTTCGAACGGCCTTAGACATGACCTTCCTAGAACCGTCTCCCGTTACCAGATATCGATCCCCCACAACGTAGCTGACTTCGAGGGCGCAGGATTGATCACCATGATTCATCGTAAACTCAGACAGGGGACTCAACGACAAGGTACCCACATACTTTGCGATCATGGGAGTGGCAGAGGGTGGGGCGACCCTTGGAGGTGCAGGGGTTACAACGACGCTCAGGCTGTCGTGGTGGTCGTCTTGTAGTTCTGGACCGACGATACTGGACTCTCCTCTAGCACTTACTTGGCGCTCTGCAGATGACACCTGCTCCCCGGCGCTGTCTTCATCTCGCTCATCGATTCGTGACACTGGCCTTGGAACGAAGGCTTGTGCTTTGACTGATAGATTCTTCGGAGCCCCTTGAGACCGGCTTCGGGACCTCGACTTGGACAGCCTACCGCTTGCAGACCTGCTAGATCTGCAATCACGTCCTCTCTTGAGGGACTCAGCAGTGATATCGCCAGTAGATTCCTCCAGGAGACTAGGTTCGTCCTCCGTTGTTTCGTCTCCTGCATGGGATCTCATGTCTCGAATGATGGAAGCAATAGGGGAGGAGAAGGTGATGGTGAGATTTCTCCGCCGTGAAGGAGTCGACTCATGTATTCGTCCTTCATGTATTGTAATTTCATGCTCAATTTCCTCGTCCTCCTCAACGAGCGTCTCATGCAGGTTCTGCTTAACCCTTGCGAAGGTCTCCTTTATATGGCTCGAGATATTCTTAGAATTATGTGCACCCCGTGTCGTAGACGGTCCCGCAGATGACTGGCTCAGCGAGCCGTCTTCGTGGGAGGATTCCTCAATGTTGTAAAGCCCTCCAGAAGTCTGCCTAAGGTTCGCAGTCTCTTTAAGCGTGTCAACGGAAAGATCTGGGATGCTGGCAAACGGATCTTCCTCGCTGTCCTCCGAGGGAAGAATGTTCCGCTCCTTTACAGTTGGCTTAGGTGTCTTCACCTTGACCCAAATCTTCTTGTCCTTGTCGAACACCATATTCCCCACCTGGTCACCAATGAGCCCGGTGACGGCATCGGGGCCAATAAGACGCCTGGAATCTGAGCCTCTGGAAGAACTGGTAGGAAACGAGCGCGCGCTCGTGTTCCCCGAACCTCGAGAAGCACTAGACGGGTATTCAACGCAGCCGTCCGGAGTTTCCCGAAGACTTGGATTCCGTGATATTCTGACATTCGAAAGGTCGCTGATGATTTCTGGTACCCCAGCCGAACTACGACGCCGTTCATCGTCATCAGCGCGCTCCTGGCTAGATTCATCGTGACTATGAGCACTTTGAGCGACTTCTCGTAATTCTCGCATTGAGTGCATAGAGTAAGTCATATCGTCCAAATCGCTGACCTCCTCATACTGCTTCAGACGATTGACGATTTCCGGGTTCTCTTGTCGGGTAGGCATGCGCGAAAGAGGGGGTCTTTCGCGGCTCGGCGGACGGGAAACCGGTTCCTTTGTCGATTCCTGGAACGAGTCCTCGGTTTCATCATACTCGGCCGATTGGCGGCGCTCAGCGCTCTCACCTTCAGACTCTGCAATATTATCGAGACTGGGTTTCGGTCTCGCTTTACTTCGGATCATGGCCATGATCTCCTCTGCTGCGTCGAAGAAGTCCTGAGTCCTCATTGAGCTTTTCCGCGATCCATCAACAGCAAAATCCCGAATGAGAATCTCCGATTCTTCCTGTGGCCGTGTGGCGCCTTCCGACACCTCGCCCAGACTCAACCCAATATCGGCAAGTGGCTGCCGCTCCCGTGACTTTGCTGGCCTCTGGTTGGGTGTTGGGGATCGAGGACGAGAATCTCGTCGCGATACTGGCCGATTTGGGATGGCAAGCTGCTGCATATCATCCTGGTAGATGTCGGTGAGCTTCTTCCCGATAGCCGATTGCATGCTGCGATGGGAGCTTTGTACGGTTTCAATGTTTACTAGCCCGCCTTCCAGACCATACGCAATGTCAGACCGATGAAGCGTTCTCCTCCGCTTCGGGGTCGGATCCTTGGATGGCGAGGTTCGCGGTCTCTTTCCTTCCGACCCATCCCTCTTCGGAGTTTGTTGGAGTTTATAGAGGTCCCGGACGTATTCCAATGTTGTCGAGGATTTCAAGCTGAACGAGCTCTTCGACACTGGCCTGCGTTGCCTAGGTGAATTTACGATGAACGCCTTTTGTCGCCGTCTCCGGACTACGAGCGACTCTCCATCTGACGAGTGGGGGCGGTCTATGTGAAACTTGATAGGTTCTGAATACTCTCGGTCTTCCTCGGGTGCTAAGTTCTCTTTATCTTCAAGCCGAGAACGTTCGTTGGAATCGAGAGTGATATCCTCGCTAAATTCGTATCCATCAAGCTCACCAGCTCCAAATGTGCTAACGGCAGCAGGTATCTCTCGTTGCTCTTGACTGAGGCGCGGTGCCTCTTCGGGACTAAGCTCATTGAGGAAGTCTCCCTTGACTTCGTGCCTGGACGGCGACTCCTGTGTTTGGAGAGAGAGTGAGTCGTCTCCTACTGAGCGTGATGGACTGTCCGCCATCTGGTCTTCGAATTGGCTTATGCGTCTCAGCAATGTCTGATTAGTGAAGGTATCGTATGGTCCGAAAAGCTTTAGAGGACTTCCACTGCTGTTTGGTGGTGGTTGTAATCGCTTTTCCGGACTGGGATGAGGTGCACGGGGCAAGGTTGGGCTCTGTGGAGATCCCGGGTCAGCATCGCCCTCTCCGGACGCCAACCGTTCTGTTCTGATTGTTGGCATCTGCTTTGGCGTGCTAGCCTGGATTGAGGATTCTGGCAACATTTCAGACGTGTCCGTGTTGATCGCGACTGGTGGACTTAGAGGTCGTGGTTGGAAAGATCCATGTCTAGACTGGCCACCCCTCCTGAGGTTGAGGAACCCTCCCTTGGCGGCATAGTCTTCGGTATCCTCGTACTTTTCACTCCCTTCGGTGACGGCAGCCCCGGGGACCGGTTGGTCTTCTGGGTGTGAGTCTAGAACTCGTTGGTTCCTCCGGAGATCCTCTAATATATTGCGTAATTTTTCAGCTGGGAAGTCCGCGGCCCCGAAACTGATATTGTCACCTTCGGAATTATGTCGCGGGAACAGGATCGGGCTGAGTCCCTCGTTCCTTGTGATGCTCTGGCCACTAGTTTTGCGTGAAGCCTCAGCCTCAGCCTCGAGGCGCTGCTTGGCGCTCAGAGATGTGAATGAGCTGTTCGAGGGCTCATGCGTCCCAGTATTGTTGGGCTCCGCGGTTTTCTCGGTCGAGGAAATATCCGACCGGCTGTAATCTCCAGTGCCGTTTTTCGTCCGTCGAAAATTCAACTGCTTGGGCGCCGGGCCGAGGGGCTGTCGAAGGGACGAAGCATTGACAGATTGCTCTGGCATACCAGCCTGCCGCGGCTGCCGATGTCGTTGCGCTATGAATCTCGGATAAGGGGGCGGACTGGAAGGAAGAGTCGTATCGTTGCCTGCCACGTACTCCCTTTCCCCCTCTTCGTTAGGCATAGCTTTGTCGGCACTAGGTGACAGAGGGGGCCTGAATATATTCTCTAAGCCGGTAGCGGCGGAGCTGAACAGATCCTTAGACTCGCCATACGATAGGTATCCATATACTAGCCTCCTCTTCCACTCCGGGATGTCTTCTAAGTTCTTCGAAGGGGACGCGCTATGCGACTTTTGCTGGACGGTATTGCGAAGGACGGACGCGGAGCTGGACGCCGAGACAGATCGACTGAAGGGACGGCCACGACGGGAAGCCTTAGTCTCTCGCGAGAGTCTTGAAGAGGTGCGCTGTGATAGAGGGATGTTGACGTCGTTTAAACTTCGCTCGCTAAGGGCGCCAGTGCTTCTTTCGGGGGTGGGCGGCTTTCCACCTCGAGCAGCATTGAAGCGTGATATGCGAGTCAGGCTGTCGTGCGAGTCTGCGTGTTTGGAACCGGGGCGTGAGGAGGAGAGGCCTGGTAGTTGTAATTGAGAAGTATCGGATCCGGGTTGGGAAACCCAATCCTCAGAAAGCGAGTCGAGCCAGGCGTGAGCCATTGCGACGCGACTAGCGAACTGCGTGTGGTGTATTGATGCAACCGAGGAAAATTAAAGGGATACAGGTCGAATATACATATAGCTGTTCACATGAAGCAAGAAACATGGAGGGTCGATTCGGGCGAGTATAACGTTGTGGAATAGCGGTCAGATAGTGTTGCTCAAGCTGTCGCAACTTTCAAGCTGTCTTTCGGTTATGCTAGCGACAGGTGTTTATCGGGCGGTCTTAGAGGTGGGGCAATCGACGAGGCCTTGCAAGGTCTAGCTATGTAAGAATCCGTTTTCGCGATGAAGGTTGTCTATAAAACACGTATATAGGAGGAGTAAGGAACTGGAGGCAATTCATCAAAGGATTATAAGTCAATCTCATACAAGCTTTGAGATTTTGTTAGATATTCGATACACGATGGACGCGACTCCTTTGAGGATGGGATGTATCAAGCAGGGTTTAAAAAGATACCGGTAGATAAGGGTTGGCGACCACGCGTGTGTGTGTGTGTGTGTGTGTAGGTACTCGTCAACGTTTGTTGCATACCGACGGTACATACAATCCTGTGTATTGTCATCAGACAAAATTGGGGGATCATCAAAGACGCGATTGGGGAACAGCAACAAATCCGGTGCCGTCCTGGCCATAGCTCCGAGCTTCGTCCCGGTTACCTGGGCAACAGCACAGACCAGGTGTTGTATCATACCGTAGCATCAGACCCCCACATGCAGTTATCGAGATTCAAGATTCAAGAAGTGAATGGAGACTGGCAGAACTGTGGGCCCAGAAAAGAGGAACCACTTTACACGAACCACTGCAACTTTGAAACGCTAAACTCAGACGCGACATAGCGCGTCTCTCTTCCTTCAAAGAAGGGGAACTTAACTAGAACTTCTGTACCTACGTCTGGGTGTATCCATAGCATTGGGGGAAAGTGGAGCAAAAGGCAGTGGGTTCTCTTTCTTTTCCCTAGCAACCACAAGAAACACAAGCTGACATAAGTTCACTTTGTGCTTCGTAGCTCATGTAATTTGTCTACGAACACGAACCTCAGTCCTATGTACACTGTATTGTACTCCGGAGTGTCCGCTCTTCCCCCACAAATATGCATCGACGTTCAAGCACGCTTCAAATCTCTTTGGTCTAACAAAGCAACAGGAAGTCAAGCCACGGTTCTGCATCTCCTGGTATGAAAAAAAGCAAGTAACGCAGTCGGGCCAAGCACCATGGGCAGGGAAGGCATCGGCGACGTTATCGACACTTGGAGGCGGGATCGTTTGGGCGATGAGCCTATCTACTGTGCCGTTCCAATTCCCGCCAATCCGGACGATATCATTTGCTACGGATCGGACGAGGAATTTGGCCCTGCCGCCAAGCTTGCTAAGCGACTTTGCTATGAGAAACAAGCCCGCGCATATCTGCGGGGTCAGCCTCTACGTCTGCAGTCGACCAGCCTTCGTGGCCCATTCTCCAAGGCTTCAGGATGGAAGAACCCTTGGCTGCGCAGCCAGCCCAATAAGACCCAACCTGCGAACAGAGTGTCGCTACCATTAGTTAAAGATACTCCTGCCGTCAAACCCAGCGTCCTGAGAGATCTCAAGCTACGGTCTACGACCCGTGATGGTACCCTCGCAACAAGCAATTCCATCCGATGCCACCTGCCCAGCCCCCAGAGTAACCGAGGATCGGAAGTATTCTCTGAGTACCTGGATTCCGAAAAGCACAACCGTATACAAGCCTGGGCGAGGGGCGTATCCGTCTACCCCTTGGAAAAGGACGGTTTCTGGGCTCCTGGCCATGTTATAGGCGAGGTCGAGAGTTGGGATGCAACGAGGAAGAGACCTGCCCCCGAAGACTGGTTGAGGAAGAAACCGACGAAGCGTAACCGACCGAACGATTCCCAGAGCACCAGAGCCTCCTCGACTCCGGCCCCATTGCTTGCGCCTACGCCGTCCATGAGGAAGACTGCATCAGCCTTCGCCGACGAAAGTCAGAACGGCAAGCAACAGCCGCCTCAAGGATGCACCACCCGCAGTTTCGAATTGACAACTCCGTCCTCCAGTGCTGGCCAGAGGTCCGCAAAACTTGCGAATACGAAAAGGTCCAATATCTCAACACTACGTGGCACGAAAGAGGCTTACAAACTATCCACGGTCGATGAGGCTACGGCGTCTTCAACTTCTTCACGTACATCTACTACGTCGAGGAAGCCGCTAGCGAGTCACTCAAGGTTGAGAGCCACGACGCACGACAGCCCCACAGCTTCTCCAGGGGCGTCAAATGTGCACGGACAGGAGCAAGACCATGTTGGGCCTAGCGCTCAACCAGAGACGAGTCAGAGCGCGGTCGAATCTAAGGGACAAATTGAGCATGGAGAAGACGTGAATGGGCATGTCACTCTTGAAAGTTTTCTTGACCAAAGCTTCTATTACCGTGCTCGATCACACAAGCAAGAAGGGCGCTCCGAGAGGGATCCTGTCGTTCGGGCGGATGACTCTTCTCAAATCTCACATAATACTACCCCGGAATCACAACGTTGCGGTCCTGGAGATATGGAGCCACCAAGTTCTTCGAAGAAAGAAGGACATCCTGCGCAGACTGGAATGGCAGTGAAACCGGACACTACTATACAAAAGAAGGTCGACGCTCCATTGGTTAAACAAAGTCGTGTTGAAGACCGGAGCAGTCACGACTGTGGCGGAAGGGATCTATCCACCGAGGAATCCAGTAAGGAGGACAATACTGCCTTAGCCGAACCTCCTAAAGGTCCTAGTGACCCAGTTCCAGCAGTTTCATTCCTGGCGAAAACCCAAGCCAACCATAAATCGCCCGATCCTTCATATCACACTACAATAGGCCAAGAAGGCGAACCTGAAATCACTCCAGCAGCGTATGCGCCTTTAAAAAGAGCTCGAATGTCAATTGAAGAGACCGCCGCTGAAGGCCTGCGCCTCTTGTCAAAAAAGGTGCGCCTCGAAGACCTTCGGCAATTCCAGGAGGACGGCCTTCATAATCGGACTGAACACATTGAGGAGCATCGAAAACGCCCGGAACTAGCCGTGGATGAAGGGTCCACTCTGGTTGGAGACCCAATGGATGTCACTCTGGTCGGCGATACGATGGATGTCGAGGAGCCTTCCTTGGCTAAGCCTACTGAACCATCTCAACAACTCAATTCCGAAAACCCACCGCCAAAAGTTGCTAGCAAGGCTCTCAGTGCGAACAGTACGTCGGGAAGCATTGCCACGGATGGGATGTTGGAAAATGGACCCGAGGCTGCACCAGAGCAAATCATAGTGCCGCTGTCCCAGGTGGAATGGGGCATTACCGACCCCAAGGAAATTTCACCTCCGAAAGTGACTTCTAAGGATGCATCCAAGGTCGCAATCATGGAGATCAAAGAAATCCTTCAGGCCGATGAGGAGTATATCCCGGCCGCCTCGACGGATCTCGAACATATCCGTGAAAAACAGAGTCCATGGATTCCAGTTGATTCCCAGAGCGCTCAAGACAATATCAAAATAGAACCAACCGAGGAGGAGGACGAAGTAGTCTCTCCTGCTTCAAATCTCAAGTCTGCATTGCGCTCCCAAGGCGGAGATCTTCAAGAGTCCGCTATCCATCCTTCGCAGCAAAGCCCCTGGGCCGAAGACGTAATACCAGCGATTACCAGGGCCCGAGGTCACTGGCTCGAAATAGTAATGGAGTCTGGGTCGGAGCGAACGATGACCACACACGAGGAGCAACAGGGTTTATGGCATGGGCAGGACACACAGGTTGCGACATCGCCTAATCACACAAATACCGGCCGCGACGCACCTAACATATCGCATGGCGAAAATCCACAGATCATAGAATATCAGAGCCCAAAGCTCGAAAAGCAGCATCTACCAGTGGAACCTGAGCCTTTCACGCCCGCCGCCCACGAAGCACGTACTCCCACGCCTGAACCGGAAGTTTCGATCAAGTCGTTCGCTAAATTCAACACTCCCTCCCCAGCGCGACGATCCGACCACCCCAGAATTTGTCGCCCGTCCACGACTCAGCGCCCTGGAATCCTCATCAACGCGACGCCCTTGAATCCATGGAGCAGTGTCAAGCCCAGCCACCGTCGCGTCTCATTTGCCCCGCTACCTAATGATGATGATCCTACTGACGACTGTCCGCGAAATCCTGCGCGCCATACTTCGCCACCACCTGAGAACACGGTGGAAGCCGGGGATGAAGATGTTCACGAAACCTTTCGCAAACACTTCGACGCGATTAAGCGGCGCATCGACAGCAGCGATCCACCGAAGCCACGATTCCGGCAGCGACTGCTGCCGAGCTCTTCACAGCAAAGGCCCATGAGCCCGGCTGTTGGTGCAATGGCCGAAGCGTTCCAACAAGCGGATGCGCTCATCGCTATTCAGCAGAGAATCCTCGCCGATGACAACGTCACAGAACCAGCGGGAGAGGCCGCTGCGGACGTCGCCCAGTCGCCATGGCAGAGCCAAGGCCAAAGCCAGGCCGAAGACGACGTGGCGGCTGTCTTGGGGAACCTAGACCAGTTCCTCGACGCGTGGGACGTGGATACGGCAATAAAGCAGGCCAAACTGGAGACAGCTCCGGGGAACTCGGAAGATCAGGACAAGCGAATCCCTAGCTTAGAGACAGATGCGTTACAAGGGGTTGGGTTCTGGGATTAAGTGACTGATTCAACGGCGGTGTTATGGGCGAATAAGGGGAACAAAGCAAAAGCAAGGGGACCGGGATGGTTACGATAGGAAGAGAACCGGTGCAAGCTGTTTCTTTTTTCGATACCCCATCTCTTATTGCTTTGCTTCACTTCTTTGGCGCTCTGTGGTTTTATGGACGCTCCAAGGCGCAATTTGTACCACCCAAATAGGGGTTTACGAAGCTGATGCCAAGATTGAGGAAGACTCTCATCTACGTTTGATATGAAAATGGTTCTGCTTGTGCAGTCTAGTAATGTCTGTATGCGTACTGATCAGCTGAAATTATGTGTGCTATTCGAGTCCGGAGGGAATTTTCGATAGGCTTAAGCATGCCTAGCCTGGGCTTGTCAGATGAAATTATTTTGCTTCGACCAATAATCCGAGCAGTTGGTTGTGAGTGGCGCTGTTGTTGTTGTTGTTGTCGTATGAAGGCACGACAACCAGCTCAACTGGAGAACTAAACTCGTTAAGCCCAAACTGATCCGTTGTCATCCAATGAATTCTATAATCTCCCAAAAATAGTAATAGTGAAGACTCTCCTGGCTTTGCACAATGCACTCGGCAACAACCCCTATCTTCTGTTAAGGCACTGTAGCATTAGTAATAGATAGAAGCTGACCCATACGTGAGGCTACCGCGCGCTGCGGCAAATATAATGTATGCCGTCGTTTTAAAAGCACAGAGTCCAAGTGGACGGCTAGCCAGGTCGACGGTTAGCCAGGTCGACGGTCCAGGGCTTCCAAGGCTTCCAAAGCTTCCAAGCTTCTAGATCGACGACAGATCAGGTAAGTCAGGACAGGTAAGGTCAATTAGGTCAGGTCGGCGATAAAATCAGGTTGGCCATAAGGTCAAGTTGGTAATAAGGTCAGGTTAGCGATAAGGTTAAGGTAAAAGCTAAGGTTATAAAGTTATTATAATATGTTATTAATATTAACGTATTATATAAGCAAGTGGGTTATATAAACAAGTTAGTTAATTTCTTTAACTTTTTTAACTTTTAATTATTTAGACTTATTATTTAATATTAATATAAAAAAACGTTATAAAAATTATTTAAATTAAAAAACGAAACTTAAAACCTAACTTTAAAAAACCAATATTATGGTATTTTTTCTAGACCGATATTATTTTTAATTTACGAAACTTAATATTAACGGAAAAAATATTTATTATTAAATAACTTCTTTTTTTACTTATAATTTTTTTATTTAGTTTTCGTATTCGAAGATATTAGGTATAATATCCATCGTATGAATTATATCGAATAATGATTTTCTATTTATTTAGCTTAGCCTGGAAAATATGGCTTGAATTTATATTAACCTTGCATTTAAATTAATAATTAAAATATGTTATAAACGCGGTAAAAATTTAATTAATAAAACTATTAATACCGGAATTAAAGTTAATATTATAATTTTTTCCTACGTTAAGCGATATGGATTAATAATAATAAACGCGCATATTTTTTATAAGCTTTACTTTTTAAAAAAGGATTCGGTTCGAGAATATAATATTGTTTTTTTTAAAGTTAGCTGGCCGATTAATTAAATTTTTATTATTATCAACGATTATTACGTTATGTAAGCGGTAATATTAAACCTTAACTTTATAGTTAAATTTAAAATAACGTTTAATATAAATTTTAAAACAAAAGAAAATTATAAAATTTAGCCGAATAAAGATTATTATCTTTTTAATTCCAGCCGATAAAATTATAAGCTACTTTATTAACGAAGCAGGCTTATACGTAATAAAACGAACGAATATTTTAAAAGTCCGTATATTCTTTCGATTAATAATATTTATACCGATTAAAATCTGGTAACTATTTAAAAAGTTATTAATAATAAATTAAAATCCGGAAATATTATTTTAAGTTAATTTAACGATAAAAATTTTATATATGCTTAAAAAAATTATAGGATAAAATTAATATTATATAAAAGCCGAAATAAAAAAGGTGGTTTCTATTAACGACGTACCATTTAATGGATTAATATTATTTAAAACCCTTAATTAAAAACTTAAAAAGTTAGAAAAAGTACGATACATTATTAATTAATTCGGAAAAAAGACTAATAAACTAAATACTTTATTAGTTATTTAATTTTCTAATTTTATTACCATACCTTAAGAAATTTAATTTACTGGTAAAAATGTTAAAGTTATTCTTAATTAATAAAATAACAAATTAATTTATATAAAAAAGAATTTTTTTAAAAGATATTATACTGAAAAAAAAGTTACCTTAACTTAAGATTAGTAGAAATATAATAAGATTAAATAATATATCGTATCAAATTATAAAATTTAAACGATCTTTTATAAGATATAATAAGTTAAAAATATAATAATATCGGTTAATATAAAGGTTAAAGTAATTAACATATTATAAATCCGAATTTAAAAAAAACGTATCTAAATAACTTTAAACGACATATATAAATTTTTTTTTTAAAAAAAAAAGGCCGCGGTTAATAATTAATTAATTCTACCGTAAAACTTAATATTATTATTTTACGACACGCATTTATGTTAAAAGATTATAATACATTTTCCGTAATCTTTACGATAAAATTTTCTAATAATTTTAATAAATCTTTTTACTAGTTATGATTAAGTTATTTAGTTTTAATTAATAAAAAAGTATAAAAATTTTTAAATATCGCTAAAACTTTTAAGGATAATTATCGTATTTTAAAAAGTTATTATTTATATAATTTATCTTTATTAGGTAATAAGAAAAAGGTTAAACGATTTAATGCCTAATATAACCCGTTTATTTATCGATAATATTAATATTAAAGTTCGAAAAGAAGATAAAATAATGAAAATGTTTTTTTAAAGATCCGAAACTATATTTATAAGTATATTGTTAATATAAATAAAACTTTTTTTTAATTACGAACTTATTTACATTACGACTAATATAAAAATTCTTTAATAATATAAAAAAAAATCTTTTTTATAATCGGATTTTTTTAAGGATTAATTAGTTATAAACCCGATATTATTAAGATAATAAAGATTTTAAAACTTAAGCCGTATAAAAACGTCTCGAAATTTTTTTTAAGTATTACTATTTATTATTAAATTTATATTACGAATTATGCTCTAAGGATAAAGCTTTTTAGCTGTTTATTTTAAAAAAAACTTATTTAAAGATTTACTTAAAACTTAATTATATAAATTTTAAATTTCTTTTTATAATAACTCCGACTTTAATCATTTTAGAATATAATTTTACCGTAAAAAATTATTATAAGGGTTAACATAAATAAGAACGATTTTAAAAATATTTTTTATTAACTAATTAATAAGGTTAAATACCTTTCGCGTTATAATAATAATAATTAAAAGAACGCTAAGTTAAATTAAAACGTTAACCACTTAAAGTATTAAATCATAATTAAAAGTTTTAAGCGATTTTGGAACTATATTTATGAAATTTAATTTATAATCGAAATTAATATCAAGGTATTAATATTTTAAATTAACGATTTTATAAACTTTTTACTTATTTAAAAGTTGTTTAAATAATAATAATCGAATTTAAAATAAAGCATATTTTTAATAAGGGAATTTAATAGCTTATAATTTAACTTAAAAGTTACTTAAAGCCTTTAACGCGTTAAACGATTTATAAAACAGTTAATCACCTTATTAATATTTAGCTAAACGTTATTTAGCTTAATTTTATTTTAATTAATACGATATTAGTACTTTTTAAAACGGGTTCAAAATAAAAATCTTTTATTAAAAATTGGTTTAAGAAGTAATAAAAATATGCAACGTTTTTAACGATATTAAATGTTTTTAATCGCTTTCGTAAAGCCTTAAAAAGGAAAAAATAGTTTTAAATTAAAAGCTTTAAATTATTTCGTTTAAGATGAAACTTTTAATATAAGGTAAATAAATAATACGGTAGCCGTAAGTATAATCGTTAATTTTAAATAAAACCGTTTTATAATAATTAAATAATATTATAAAAACTATAACTATAAAAGGCAAAATATAATCTATTTATAACGAACCTATTATATATCTACCTGGAGGTATAAGCAATATCTGAAATAGGGGTTCTTAATTTGCAGGTAATAATAACATAATAAATAAGGTATTCGTTAAAAAAATTTGCGGATTTTTTCCTTAATCGGAAAACGATATAATTATCTTTAATTAAAATTTAAATTAATAATTAAAAAATAAAATTAAATAAATATTATTTATATAAAAAACCGTTTGTTATATATATTTCTTTAGATTTAATAAATATATCATAAATTTATAAGATTTGTTAAATTTGGTCCCAGATCTTCCAAATTTACCAGATTACCATATCTGGGCGCGGGAAAAGTTAAGCTTCCCTTATCCGAAAATTAGCCGTAAAAAGCCCATACTAGGCTCCGGAGGCCGGTTTCTTTAAAACAGGAATCCCTGTTCTTATATTATAACATCATTTCCCCTTTCCAAGGATTTTTGTCCCAAAGATAAGAACCGTAAATAGCTTCTTTATTTTGTTAGAAGGGTTTTTCTTTCGCAGCTTTTTAGCTAACTTTATCATAACAGGTCGAAAAAAAAAGCAAAAAAAAAAAGTTACGTAAAAACCAGCGCAATATTCGTAATATTCGTACTAACTTAATCAGAATTTTTAAAATCAAAGTTTTCCTTTATTCCAATTATATTCGGTTCGGCGAAACCGATTATTTCTTTTCCTTAAAATACTTAAAGTATAACTATTATATTTGTTATTAACGTCCCTTTTATAACGCAAAAACCATAAATTCGCAAAAAAGAAAAAACGAAATTTAATAACGACTATAACAAAAGTAACGAAAAGTTAAGGATAACTTTCTGGAGTATCAAAAAGTCGTAAAAAAGAAATTAAATAAATTACGACGTTAGCAGGAAAAAAATTAAAAAGATTTATTAAAAGGTTAAAACGTTTACGTTTTTAACAGAACTTTTTTTTAAAAAAAAAGGCTTTAAAAATATTAAAAAAAAGTTTAGAATTGGATTAATTAAAAAAAGGGGAAAAATTGGAAAAAGAAATAACGTTACGTAAAGGTAAAGTAAGTACGGCTTACTTCTAAAATAGATACCGCGGTAAAGGTATATATTTCTTTCAGTTAAAACGTTTTAGATTTAGATTTAGGTAAGGGACCGTTATCGTTTATAACCTTAGCTATATTAAAAACGGTCGGTTAAAATTTTAACGGTAAAAATTTTTAACCAGATTTATCGTATTCGTTAAATACTTAAATAGTTCCCATATGTTATTTTTAAGTAGGCAATCTATCTATTTAACCAGGTATTAAATTTTATTTTTAATTATTTTAAAAGCTAATATTCTTTCGACTTCGTACTTGCTATCGTTTTTTTCGATTTCGAAATTCTTTTTAAATAAGGCGTTTTTTAAGGCTGGTTTTAATAAGGAAATATGGAATATAAGGTATATTTTTATAGTTTTAAGTAATAATAATTTATAATTAATTTTTAAAATAACTTTTTTAATCTTAAATAAATTAAATTTTTTAAAATTAAGTTTATCGTTAAATTTCTTTATTATAATTTAAAAAAGGTTTAATATTACGTTTTATTTTTAACGTAACAAATAAACTTTGTTTCCTTTCGTTAAATTAATCCTTTAATTTTTTTCTTATTATAATATTAAACTATCCTTTATTACAAAAATTATAACTTAATTTAAAATCGGGCCTATATCGTTTTAATTTTTATTACCATTATTTCTACTTATAAAATAATTATAATAATAATTAATACTTTACGTATTAATTATTCGGATCGGTAGGTTATTACGTTATATCCATATATAATTACATAAAATAATATACCTATATCCTTATTAACGGACGTATTATAAGCTATTTATGTAAATAATAAAAACTTAACCTAATTATTTTGTTAATAATTAACGTAACTTTAAAAATAATATTTTAACGTCTGGTTTAATCGTTTTATTTAACCATTTATTTAATGATAATAAGTTATCGAAAACTTAAACTTAATACTAACTTATTTAAAAAAGTTAATACTGAATTTAAATATAAAAAGTTTATTTCGATTAAAAACGATTTTTTTTAATATTTCGTATTTATTTAAATAATATCGAATAAAAATATAAGCTAACTATTTTATTATTACGGTTCCCTTAAAAGGTAAAAAGTACCTATATTTAGTAAATTTATTAATAATTACCTATACCGCATTATATTTAACTTTAATAATAAAATCTTTCGATATAAAAAAACTAATAATAAAATCTTAAGTTATAATATTTTATATTTTATTAAATATATTTATAAGTTATAATAAGCTATATAACTTATAACGAATTACCTTAACCTTATTATAAACGTTATAATTTTTAATTATTTACTTATTTATCTGGCGGAATTTAAGGAAATCGTATTTCCTTTAAAATCGCTTAATAATTTTAAATATTTTTTAATATTCGTATAAAAATTTTTCGTAAATTTTATTAACGAATATTTTTGGTTACTAACAAAAAATATAAATTTTATTACGAAATAATAATTAATTTTTATCGTTTTTTTTTAATTATCTAACTTTCTTTTATTCTTCCGGGTTATAAAAACTTTTAAACTAAATTAATTTTTTTAAAATTAACTATTTTAAGGTTATATATAATTATATTATTTTATCGTCCTTACGATATAATACTTATAAATATCGCTTAAAAACCTTTAAATCATAATTTCTTTTTCGGCTTAAAATATTTGCTTAAATACTTTTTTTACCTTTAATATAATAAATCTTAAAGTTAAATTTAAATAAAAAAATTTAATTTTTATGGCGTTTATTTAACTTTTAAGTTATCATAAATCAAATAAGATTTTTATAGTTTAAATAAATATCGAATAATTCCTTAATTCCGTTAAAAATAATTATTAACAACTTCTTATTATAAATAAAATACCTAAATTTTACGTTTTTAAAAACTTTAAAAAAATACGCCATTAGGTACCATTTTCCGTTATTTTTTAATTACTTTATAATTACTTTAAAGGTATAATTTAAAATATTCATCTTAAGCCGTTTTTTTGTTATAATTTAATAACTTAATTATTAAAACGTTAATAATTTTATCTTTAATTTTTTAAAAAACTTTTTTTGTTTTTTTTAAAAGTTCGAACTTTTTTTTACGTACTTTTTGGTAATAAACTTGGTTAAAAAGCTAGCAAATTTGCCGTAATTCTGGACCAAAGGTCATATATAGCCAGTAAATCCTAAAAATTAACGGATGTTAATAACGGTAACTTTATTTAAAATCGGCCAGTTTTTAATAATTTTTAACTTAAAATTTTAGATTTAAATTTGTTTAAAGATAATAATAAAATTTACAAAATTTAGTTTTTAAATATATTAAACGTTTCTTTTAATATTTATTAACAAATTAACTGTTTTAAAAGTTTTTAGGATTTAAATAACGTATTTTTTATATTTTTTTAAAATTTTTAAATAAATAAAAATATCGTTTAAATAAACGAAAATAAATTTATTTAAAAACTTTCGTAAAATAATAATAAGCATATGTTAAAAATTAACTGGAATATTAATTAATTTTTATAATATAATTTTATATTCGTAATATTTATAAATAATTTTAAAGGCGGTTTTTTATTTTTTACCTTTAATTATTCGTATTAAATAATAAACGTTTACTAAGTCCAAAATTATAAATTATTTAATTATCGATAATTATATATTCGTCGGAATATTAAATCTTTATTCTTATTAATTTTAATTTTAACATTTTTTATTTTTGGTATTATTATAATTAATTATTTTATAAGTAATTTAATTTTTATATATAATTTTTTTTAAGGTTTCGTTAAAAGTTTTTTTAAAAAATTTTAACTTTTTTAGGATTTATATAATAAATTTAATAAAACCTTAAATAATATCCTTTTTTAATAAGAATTTTATAATTTTATTAATTATAATCGGATAATTTTTTTCGGATTCGTTCCTTAAATAACCTTTAAAATCGTTAATATTTAAAAAATTTTATTAATATTAGGTTAAAAATTTTAGTTTTTTTAATTATATAATAGATTTTATAAAATTCTTTTTTAAAGTTATCTTATAAAAACGTTTATTTTTTCCTATTAATCCGGGAATTATTAAAACGAAATTATAGCATTTTTAAAATAATATCGTATTTTAAAATATCGGCGATATCGAAAATAATCCATTTTAAATATCCTTATATTTAAATTACGAATTCCTTTATTTTTCGAAAAATTCGGCCGTTATCGTAAATAAATAAATTTTTATTAATTATTCGTAACTTATATAATTATTATTTATATTTCTAAAAGATTTAATATTTTTTAATTACTTTAAGAAAATTAAAATTTCCTTTTATTTTGGAATCGATTATAACGTTAAATATCTTATTTCCATAATAAATTAAAATTTTGATTTAATTCCGTATTCCTTTTTTCGCTTCGTATAAAATCTTATATATAAGGGCTTTTCGGTACCTTATTTTTAAAAACCTTTATAATTTTTTATTTAATACGTTTTAAGGGCTAAAAAATATTTTTATTTACGTACTTTTTTAACCGCGTACTTAATATAATAATTTCTTATATATTTAAACCATTTGTTTTTACCAAATTAATATTTAAAAATAATTATCTTTTCTTAACTTTTCCTTAAATTTTATATTTTATAAATTATCGGGTTAAAAAAGTAAACTTCCGGGAAAAATACTTTTATAACTAAAAATTCGTATTTATTATATAATATTAATAAATAATATAAACATTTTTACGTTATAGCCTTTTAATTTGATTTTAATTTAAGGTATAAGTAACAAAACTTAAGGTAATCTGGCCATTTAAAAATTTTTATATCCTTATATTTATCATCTAGTTTTATAAATATTTCCTCGTTAGATTTTGGCTAAAAGTCGTTATTCTTTTTGGCTCGTTAATAAATAAAGTAATTACAATCATAATAAATAATAAAATATAAAAGCTTATAATTATCTGCTAAAAGTTTTAAATATATTATATATTTTGGAAAAATATAATACTTTAAGGATAATTATTTATAATTATTAAAATCTTTTCGTAGCTAACCGTTTTGGTCGTATATTTTATATTTTTATATATTAAGGTAGCAAATATATTTTAACGTAATAGTTATTTTAGAAATTATTTATTTTAGGTAATATTTATAAGTTTTAGCCGTAATATTTTTACAAATAACATAATTTTTATAATCTGGATCGTTATT
Source organism: Monosporascus sp. MG133 (assembly GCA_004155925.1). NCBI lineage: Eukaryota > Fungi > Ascomycota > Sordariomycetes > Xylariales > Monosporascus > Monosporascus sp. MG133. The sequence continues at coordinate 237,549 of QJNX01000046.1, read as the reverse complement.
TTTAACCTTATTAATTGTAATAATAATAAATTCCTAATTAGCAAAAGTAAGGCTTATTTCCTTTTCGTCTTTTTTTTCGCTATTTATATCTTATTCGGCCGTACGGAAATTTTTTTTAGGCTAAAAAATCTTTTTTTTAAAAAGTTCCCTTTTTTTCGTTAAAAAATAACATTCGTTTTTAAAATAACCCTTTTTGCCATAATTAAAATATCCAACTTTGGACTTATTTTTTTTAGACTTTATTAAAGCAATACTAGCTTCCTTTTAAGATTTATCCTTAATTTTTTTTTTACTACTGGAACGTTTATCGTTATTTCGTCTGCCGGTATTTTTCTTTGTAAGGTACCGATTAAAAATACGTCGGTCGGAAATAATAATTTTCTCCGTATAATTTTCGAAGAAACTTATTTTAGGTACCCTAAATATCTTATCCTTAACCTGGAATTTTAGGCCGTCGTAATAGGGAAAAAATAATATATTTTAAGGTAATTTGGAGATGGCTGTTAGTCGGTTAAACTTAGTTATATATTTAGTTACTAATATAGTTTGCTAAAATTTATATATTTATTTAACCGTATATTATTATTTATTTATATTTCCATATAAAGCCTGCATTCGTTTTTCGAAATTATCGTAACAGCTGAAAATATAGTTGGTAATATTTAGCCAATCGTTAGGGAAATTTATTAGATAATCCTTGAAAATAAGTTCGAAGTAATCGAACATTTTTCCAGCAAGTAACTAAAAAATGGCCATAACTTTTTAATAATTTTTAGTTAAAAAACTTTCGTACTATTTAAGATAAAATTTAACCTTAATTAAAATTCTTTTTATATCCGTAAACTTATTATAAGGCTTAAGGATAATTAACTTATAACTTTTAATATTAAGTATTTTATAATAGGTAGGAAAGGGTATAATTTTTTTTCGGTCGTAACTAAATAAAGGGGGTATTAAAGTTTTTTAACGGAAAGTAAATTTTAAGGGAAATATAGAAAATTTTTTTTTTAATTATCGGATAAATTTGGCATTTTTTTTTCTTAAAGTTTATAACTTTTTTAACTACTAGGTTTAGTCGTTTATCGGTTATAAGCTTTTTCTCCTTTCCTTTTCGACTTTTACGCTATATTTTTCTTTAACTTTTTCCTTTTCCTTTTCCTTTTGGTTGGATTTTTTAGATTAAATTTCGATATTTCTTTTATAAGTAAGGGTAGGTTGTTATTAAAAAGAAAAGAATTTCCTTTAGTTTTTAACTTTAATAATTGCAGGTATTATATTATCGATTAATTAAAAAACTTTTTTAATAAGGGATAAATTATCTAATCCGGTTATTAATTTTTCACTAGTTAGTAACGGGAATCGAGTATACTCTTTATTTATTCAACGTCGTTTTATAATATCGTTTTTATTAAGTTCAGAAAAGCTTATACCTAACTGGGCCTTAAATTATTCGTTAGCTACTAATTAAGAAATTATTAAAATATAACGAATTTGTTATATATCCATTTAAAGGTATAAGCAATATCCGAAATAAGGGTTTTTAATTTATAAATAATAATAATATAATAAAAAAATATTCGTAAAAAGATTTTTCGAACTTTTTTTTTAATCGGAAAATAATATAATTATATTTAATAAAAAATTTAAATTAATAATTAAAAAATAAAATTAAATAAATATTATTTATATAAAAAACCGTTCGTTATATATATTCCTTTAGATTTAATAAATATATTATAAATTTGTAAAATTTATTAAATTTAGTCCCAGATTTTCCAGATTTACCAGATTATTATATCTAAGCACGGAAAAAGCCAAGTTTCCCTTACCCGAAAATCAGCCGTAAGGAGCCCATACCAGGCTCCGGAGGCCGGTTTCTCCAAGACAGGAACCCCTGTTCCTGTATTGTAATATTATTATCGTATAATAACTTTATATTATTAATATAAAATATTTAAAAATATTCGAAAAGTAATGCTTACGTACGTTAAATATTAAAGAGTAATTAAATAAAAACTCGATAAAGATTTTAATTTTTAAAACTTATTAATATAATTATTATTTAAGTAATCGATATATAATTTATACTTAATACTAACAGTTATAAAATTACGGTCGAAACGAAGTATAAATTATTTAACCCTTTAAAAATAACGGTTTTATATTTAAATACGTTAATAACGATTAAAATGCTTTATAATAAGCATATATTTTACCAATATAATATTCCGATTATATTTAAAATTAATAAAAGTTTTAAAAATAAAAACGAAATAATTAAAATGTATAACGTATTCGGACTTTAACTAAAGGTTAAGACGTATACTTTACCTGATAATAAGGCCTAATAAAAAGAAAATACGTTCCGATTATTAAAGATTTAATAAGAGTAATAAACGGGACCGGTAAAATATAAGTTAAACTTTTGCTTAAGATAATGTTTACTGATAGTATTATTATATAAAATTACAGCGTTAGCCTTTATAAATTATTATACGGATAAAAAGCGGGGTTATTAATCGCAATAATTCTGTTAATATAAAAAATTATAACTTAAGATCTTAATATTTTAATTATTTTTTAATTATATAACGAATCCAGTTTTCAAAAAGAAAAATTAAAAGCATAATTAAAATTATTAAAATTAATATGAATTAATAATATAAAGTTATTAAGTTTATTAATAAAAAAAGACTTTATAAGATAATAAGTATATAAATTAATACATTTTTAATGATAATATTATTATAAAAAAAAATTTAATTCGATAAATTTTTTTAAAAGTTATAATAATTTTTATTTAATTTATATTATAAGGTAATAAGTACGTAAATTAATGCATTTTTAATAATAATATTATTATTAAAAGAAAATAAATTTTAATCCGTTATATTTTAATCTTTTTATAATTTTTACCCGTAGGTACCCATAGATGGATGTATTCGTGGGTACCTGTAGGTGGGTATTTTTTCGAAATGCCAAGACCACCCACGGGTACCCATTGCAAAGCCTAGCCCACGCCTTTACCACACTGCCACATCGCCGCGCTTTTACTGCGACGGCTCCTGCCTGGTGCGAAATCCGGCAAGGACTTTTAATCTGCCCTCAGAATTAATGGAACTCGAGTAATTACTGGTTAAAAACCTCCTTCGAAACCTCCTATTCAAGCGCCATAAGTCCTATATCGGATTTCTCGAGAGGCTGCATGGATGAGCAGACTATGATCACTCTATTCCTGGCTCCATCGCTGAAAAGGACGGAGCAGTAGACCAATATGCCGGGCGTCGGTGTATGCGCTTCACCCACTCAGTAGCTATATAGATGCGATGCTCTCCCAGCTGCCAATCGACTCAAGGCTCCTTGAATTTGATTTAAATATCAATTGAGCTCCAAGACACTGACCTGAGTATCTTTTGGCCTCTCTCTAGCAGGGATGTTCATTACGACCTGCTAAAACAAGACTAACCACTACTCGTTTTACTATTCAGCTTCCAGGATTAGCTTGAATGCTTCAGGGGTTATACTGCACGGAATATCTGCATGCCAAGAGTTGTTGAGGTAACTGCAGAAGACATGCAGATGGCTGAAGCAGCTATAGGTCACACCCGCATACTACAAACCCTGGGGCGCAGCTGGGCTGACCAAGGGGCCATGACTGACGCTCTCGTCACAGCCTGCATAAGACGAGCGGTAGTCACAGTCGAAGGGGGAGAAGTCTACCGCCTCAAAAGTCCACGCGACAAAAATGGCCAACAATTCATTGACGGACTCCGAGCTGGCGGCGCACCCAGTGTTCTCCCGCCTATTGAGCTTCATGAATGTGGCGGCCCGGAAACCCTGGTCTGGAGGTTTCTGCAAATGTCCGGCCAAAACGATGAAAAACGAGCGATGCCAGAACAGACCGCAAGGAAGAGAAGGAGAGGCCCTCTTCCTCGAGCTTCGAGGCCTCGACCGATATCCTGATACCGAGGAAGGACTCGAAAGCATTAAAAACTTTCTCCGGTCAATCCATTGCGGGGTGCACTCTAAAATGGTAGATCGGAAGTTCGAGGAGGATCGGCGTCGCATTATGGCATCAAGGCAGGAGAAAAAGACCGCGCAAGATGAAGCCGTGATTAAGAACACAGACCTGAATGTGGAAACCGCCAATCCATTCCCTGCAGTGCCTGAGTCCTGCGGCAGTTCTCAAGCCCAGCTGACCGATTCCCCCTTGCGAAACCATCAATTCCAACCGGATGAGCTCCCGGGACCAGGCATTGAGGATGCGACTGATCAGTTGAGCGCCCTTACGCTGAGTCTTACAGATGAATCCACTATTAGCGTTGACAGGGAACGCGAAACTAGCACAACGGCATCGACACCGATCGTCACGCCGACGAAGCAGAGTGAGATACTAGAAGACTTCAAGGAACCGGACCATCATGAGATTGATGTGGGCTCTCGTGGGCAGGCCAAAGGGTCAGCGACGACACAGGAAGAGGGCACCAACATAATGGCGAAGCAGCGCTACTCGCGGTACGGCAAAAACTTTCCCGAGTCCAGGCAGGACTTGATCAGCACAATTGAACGGCCATTCAAAGATAAAGACAGGGCGGAAGGCATTGTCTATATCCTAGCCGACAGCGACAATACCGACTACTTCAAGGTTGGATTCACGTCGCGGACTCTGGCAGGGCGCCTCGCCGACCCCCGCAACTGCTCGAAAGATTGGCGTGTTGTCTGGCCCCCAGCGCCGCACGAGGCCTTTGTCGGAGCGCATCGAGTGAAAACCTTGGTCCACGCGGATCTGCGCCAACAACGCAACCGTGTCCGAAACTGCCAAGGATGTCAGGGGAAAACGGCGCACAACGAGGTTTTCGCGGCGCCGGAGGAGGTAGTTCTTCATTCCGTCAAGCTGTGGACCATATTCGTGAGAAGATTGCCTGCGTACGAAAATGGCACGCTCTCCTCCCAGGGGCTGGAATTTTTGGATATGATTTTCTCACGCGGAAGCTTGTTTTCGATGCTCGAACAACAAATTAGCTCCTCTGCGCTCCCCGATGTGCCGAAGGAATCTGACAGATCAAGTTCAAGTAAAGAGGCGCGAGCTTCTGGGACGTCCAGCAACACCACGCCAGCCGATCATCAGGATACGACCGAGAACATGACAACAGCAACCAAGGAACCAGTCTGGGGGCGGTTTGGAGTACGGGCCATTGCGGGGGTGAAAAAAATACGAAACGAAGCCAAAGACGCCATTGGGAGGCGTTGGCGACGCATCTCTGACAAAAACATCTGGTCAGATGAGGATACCGAAAAGTCACCAATGATCCTAGTCAGTCTTCTAGAGCGCATATATGCAGACGAGATCAAACAGGGAAAGGAGCAGGCTAGTGAGCGCATTGCAGAGAATGACTTCAGTTCGAGGCTCACTAAGCTAATGGACCAAGCCCGGGAGAAGTTTCGCGGCCATGGAACAGCTCACGATTGAGATCGTGACAAGATGCCGTCGGGGGCGAGGAGGAGTGGTATAGGTAGTTTCTGTACCCACGCACTCTTCTGTTATGAGTGCGTTTTTACGTATTAAAACTAAAAATTCGGTCGATAGTCGATTTTATAGCCGGTTTTAATTTTCGTAAATTCGGAGTAATATTGGTTCGGGCGTATATATCGTTAAATCGGAACTTTAAAGGAAAATATAAAATGTTGTAAATAATATAAAATATATAAACTTTTTATTAAGTTTTATTAATTAATTTAAATAGTTAATTTTATTATATAATCTTTAATAAATCTGTATATATTAAAAAAGTATTATATTTAAAATAAAATAAAATAAGTTTATATATTTTATAATATAAGGTTTATTCTTAAGGTTTATTCTTAAGGTTTATCCTTAAGGTTTACTACAGCCAGCTGGCATAAGGTTCATCAGAGTCGATGTTAAGGATTGCAGTGGTCCGGGCTTACCTGACGGGATTCTCGACTACATATACCTGCAAGCTCCCAGTAGTTTCTGATAGCTTAGGGAATCAGACTTACACCTTCACACAGTTATACGTATCCTATGCATGGCTACTCGTAACACGTGAAGAACCTTAAGTCAAACACCGTTATTCATCACCATTTATCCGTCATCTATTACATACCTCCTAGAATCCCTAACAGTCGAAGCTTATTGGCAACCACGCATCAGTCTGCTTCAGAGTAAGGTTCTGCTTCAGAATAAGGTTCTATGGGACTAAGGTATACAATCTATCTTAACCGTAAAAACCATTAATTAATTATCGTATTCGAAGATACTGGGTATAATACTTATCGTATGAAATATATGTATAATAATTTTATGTATATTTGGCTCAGCCTGAAAAATAAGGTTTGAACCCAGATCAGCCTTGTATATATTTTATAATGTTAAAAATATATACTTAATCATAATTAAGATTTATATTAATACGTTCTCTTATTATTTATTACTGATATATAAATTTTTTTTTTTAACTTTATAAAGTATATTAAAAGGTTTTATATTTAAAAAATCGCGCTTTTATTATTATTTCAAATATTTAACTTTTATTATATATATTTAACTAATAATAATATAAATAAGCTTATTAAAAGATAAAATCATCTAATCGTTTACGTTTAAAACCCTGAGAATTTAATTTTAAACGGCTTTATATTTTGTATAACGTTTTCAAAGTTATTATAAAAAACGAAAAATCCGAACTTTACTTAGTCCCGTAACGATTATGTTAATGATACGCGTATTAAACGTATAAATAATTTCCATAACTATGTTCTTTTCGTTTATTACGTTTTTCTTAATAAAGGTTTTTTTTATTATAAAGAAATATATTAATAAGTAATTTATTATATAACATACTAGCTAACGTATTAGTAAATAATAAAGTACGAATGTTTTTATATTTAATATATTAACAGTTAAGGTGATTTATTAAAAGAGCGTTAAAAAATTAAAGGGCTTTAATTAATAGCCCTAGGATTATAAGGATAATGGAGCTGAAGCCGGTTTATAGCTACTTTTTACCCCAAGTTATAAATATTAATTAAGCAGAAGTACAGTTTTATAACGGTATAAAGGTTAACGAACTGTTAAACTTAAATATACGGTTTATATTAGCAGTCGTATTATAAGAATTTAAGCAATAACTGAAACTTTAATTACGTTTAATATTAGTAGATATTAAAGATATTTTAAGTAATTAAGTTATATTATAAGCTGTCGTGATTTAATTAAGAAGAAAAAACAGTTATATATATATTTAAATAAATTAAGTAAATCTTTTTAATATACTTAAAGTTATAACTTAAATAAAAGAAAAGGTTTAAATTAAATTAATTAATTATATTAAGATATAATAAATTCTTTAATTTATTTAAATGTCGTACGTAATATTCTTATATTAATAAGCCGACCGTTATTTTACGGCTAGACTTATTAAGTTATAATACGATTTTTCCTTTTTTAAATTTTGTTTCGAAACTTTTTATTTTAATAAATTTATAAGATTAAGATAGCTATAGGCTAAAGGTGAATGTTAACTGTGACGGCTGATTGGCTTAACTAACTATTATACCTTAGTCGCACGGTTTATGTTGGTAGTAAAACTATGGGAATTTAAGCAATAAACTAAAAGTATAATTACCTATGGTAATAATAGATGTTAAAGGTTATCTAGGTAACCAAGTTATATTATAAGCTGGTTAAATTTAAATTATGTGAACAATAAGCGTATATATTTAAATTAGAATATTTTGGGATCCGTTAGATTTATCCAGATCTATACTATGTAGATAAATTAAACTCGTATAGATCTGGGGGATTTTTTCGGATTTATACCTTTTAAATATATAGTTTTTTTTCTTAAAATGCGTTAGATTTATCCGGATTTGTGTTACGTAATTCGAGGTTTATATCGGAGATATCCCTGATAATTTCTGACCGTTTATTATAAAGTTAACCTTTTTAGTTATAATACGATTTCCTTTTTTTAGAATTTTTACCCTTAAAGATTAATTGTTTGTCGTATTTGTTCGGTAAATAATTTTCCTTTTTATTTTTTTATGTTATTTTATTAGTTATGACTGATAGTATTAAGAAATATAAATTTCGTAAGCGTTCTGACCCAAAAAGAAATCGTAAAATTTCTGCTTTTGGAATTTAAAAATTTAATTTCGACGTTATGCCTTATTTTATTAGTTTTAGGTATAAGGAAAAGTATATTATGGCGAAAAATAATACGTTATTAAAAACTTTGCCTTAAAATTTCGTAACATAAATAAAACATAAATTATAATTTAATAACTTAAAAAGTTAGCCGTTATTTTTAATAATTAATTATTTCATTATTAATTTGTTTCTTATTTAAAAGGTTATTATTTAAGGTTAGATAATTAAAGTTGATATTATATATAAATTATTAATTTATACAAGTACCGTTTTCATTTTTAATATTTTATATCGTTATTCTTAGATTATAGTTTTTAATTATTTTATAATTTATTCGTTTTATTTTTTCAGTTTTTTATTTAGTATGAATTATATACTGATTATTATAAAATTTACCGAATTCGGTTAAAATGGTATATTATTTTTTTAACCTTTTTTTTAAAAACGAATTAAATTTTTTAAATGTTAAAAATACCGATTTTGAACTTTATTTTATCAGGTTATTAATTTATTTATAAAATCTTTCGTATTTATAATTTCATAAATATACGTTACGTAAGGTTAATCTAGGTTCAAGTCTTATTTTCCAAGCTGAGCTAAATATACAGATAATTATTATATATATAATCCATATAATAGATACTATACCCAGTATCTTCGAACTCGATAACTGATTAATAGTTTTCCTAAATATACGTTATAATGTTTTAAATATAGATTTATTTACTTTTTATCGTTTTATAAAGATATTTATCGGAAAACTTATTCGATTAATTCTTTCGATTTATATAATCTTTCTGAAAATAATTTAATTATGCCTATTAATTAATTAAGCCGTTTTTTTAAAATAAAAGGTTATATCGAGTCTCGTAAGTTTATTAGATTATAGAATATTTTATTTACGGTCGATATAACGCGAAATACTAAATACGTACATTTTAAATTAAAATTCGCCTTTAAAACGATTCCAGTTTTTAGATCCTTTATAGATAACGAAGGACGTTAACGGTACGGTTATCATTATGGATAACGAAGGATATAAATGATTATTATTAATGCATAACTTATATCGTTTTAATAGCAGTTAATTAGTTAATAATAACGCGAAGTAAGCGAATAAGATTTTTAATAATTAGATATAAATGTTATTAGTTATATTATATTATATAATTAATTATAGGCGCTTTAAAACGTATACTGCATTGTAATATAATCCGTTTACGGAATATATATCGTTCGATTAAAGGGAGCTTTTCCGTATATGGAATGCTAGCGTAACTTTTGTTAGCTAATATACCCCCTTAACGCCTAAACGTAGTTACGGCGTTGATTTTTACTTTTTATTACTTCCTAAAGTCGCAGCTGTTTATCTCACCTTTCTCCCGGCGATTAAAATCTTTTAATTAGCTAGTTCCTTATTTAAAATTTTTTTAATCTTTTTTTCATTAGTTTAAGGCTTTTATAATATTTATTAATTTTAGCTGTTTTTTTAAAATGCTTAAAAGTTTTGAGTAATAGGGATTTTATTAATTTATTAGTTAGTATATCGCCCGTAAGCTTATATTTTATCCTGGTTTAATTTTTCTTTTGCTGCTTTTCTAAGTTAGTAGTTGTATATATTTATATGCCGTAATTTTGTTTATAAAAGGTCGACGTGGGCGTTAATAAGCTGTATAACTTATTAATTGTTATATTATATATTTAAAGCTTTTATAATTAAGCCGATTTTTAATTTTTCTAATTAATCGCAAGAAAAATGAGGTGAAATCTTTTTATTTTTTTAATTATTTTTTTATTTTTTGCAGTTTATATAAGGCATAATAATTCCGTTTCAGTTATACAAGTAATTATTATATTTTGTTTATTTGCCCGTTATTTTACTATTTTTCCAAATAGTTTTATAATATAGGTTTGGAAGTTTTTTCAGTCGATTATATTATTTACGAAAAAGCCGCCCTTTTGAAGACTTAATGAATTATTATTCCCGAACTATAACGTTAACGTTTTGGTTTCGATTGGGTTTAAAATAACCCGATTAATAATTTTATAATACCCGTTGTTAAGGTTTAGGTTAAATCGGGCAAATTAAGATACCGTAAAGGTTATATTAGGTTACGTATTAATTATTACGTATAAGATAAAATTAATTTTTTTTAATATCTATCAACGAAGCCTGGATGGGCCAGATTAAAATTCGGCAGTAATTCGACGTCCGTTAATAGCGTATCCGGATAGTTATTTAAACTTTTTTAAGGGATTAGATTAGTTATTTTATTTATACAGTCGGATTAGGATAATCAGATTTTTTATTAAACCTGGTTTTAATTATTGCGATACCGAAAAATTACTGTAAGTTTTTCTATAAGGGTATACCGTTGCCGTATTTATTAAATTAATTAATTAACGAAACCTTGATTTTTTGGGGGGTAAACCGTCACGATAATATCTATAAAAAAGAAAAAAAGTACCTTTTAATAAATAAAATAATAGGATTTATAAGGAACGAGATTAGGTTTTAATTCTTTAAGTATTCCAGTAAAATCCTTTTGCTATAATAAAGATAATTCCCTGAATTTATATAATATTTTTTTATTTAAAAAGAATTTATTACGTTATAAATATTTAATAAAATAAATTTACGTTAACGAAGTCGTTTATAACGTTATATTACTTAAATTTTAAATCAAACTTAGCCGTAATAACGATTAAAGTTCGAAACGATGTTTTAGTTAAAATAAATACGTATATATTATTATAAAAGTTTTTAAATTATTAATTACCTTATATAACGAAACGTATTTCGTATTTTTATAATTAATTATACTTATTAAATTTGTAAATATATATTTACATATACTTTAAGATTTATTTTCTTTTTTAAAAAATTAATTAATAACTTTTTAAGATTATATCTTTTTATAATTTTATAAATAAACATTTTCGATTTTACGAAATAATTGCCGTAACGGATATATATTTAACTTTGTATAACCTTACGGCGGCGGTAATAAGTTACGTTCACATATTTAATTTTCCGATTTTGGAATTATATTCTTTTTTTATATTAAAACCATTTCGATTAAGGAAATATATATTTTAAGTAATTATTTTCCTTAAACTTTTATAATTTACCGGCCGGTTAATAAGTAAATTTATAAAGTAAGTTAATTATTTAACGTTTAACGTAACTTTTTAAACCTTATAATTGTTTTTGATTATATTTTTATAATACGGAGTACATAAGGAACCTACGTTTTCAATCTGTAAAATACGTTCGTTTTTTACCGTTATTTTAAGCTAAATATATAATAAAAGTTTAAATTTTTTTTTTTAATTTCCGCCGTCATAATAATCGTAATAATTATTAATATAAATGCTGGTAAACGTAAGAATTTAAAGGACGGATATAAGTCGAATACAACCGTTATATAAGGGTAATTAGCTTTATATGAATAAGTTTACTTTTTATTATCCCGTACGTTTTTTAAACGTTTATATTATTTTAGAATTATTTCTTTTATTTAACCGGAACCTAGATTATTCTGTTTAAGTTTTTATTTTTCTTTGTATATAGAAGGTAATTATGCATTTAATTAGGTAATTTCCCTTGTTGGAATAATATACGTAATTCGTTTTTTAAGTTTTTAATATTATTTAAAAAGGTCACTTTTTTATTAAATTATACGTTTCGAATAATAATAAATTTCTTAATTAACAGGTTTTAGATTTCGTAAATATTCGTAAATTAGTAATTAACGAAAAAACTAATTTATGCCTTAGAATTCAATCTTTAAACTTTTTGCTTTTTTTTATAGTAATAATAATTATAACGTAAGATATAAAGCCGTATATTTACATACAAGCTAATTAAAATGTACGATTAAATATTACAACGCCATTTTTATACGTTAAATAAATAAAATAAATGTTTTATAAGTTTTATTAAGAAAAGCAGATTTAAAGGTACGGTTATATAAATATATTATTATTTTAAGGATATATATAATTAAAAACGGAAGCAACTTAAGGTTATTTCGTATCGTAATCGCGCTTTTTTTAAAATTATATCTTTTAAGCGTTCTGTACCCACGTTTCGGATTTAGGTATGCGGTATTAAAAGTTTAAATTTAATGTTTTTAAAAAAAAATAAAGTATATTTCGAAATTAATAATTTTTTAAAATCTTCTTATCGTATTCGAATATTTGTAAATAGACCTTATTTTAAATTTTTAAAACCCTTAAAAGGTATCGGAATAATGTAATTAATATATTTTAATTTTTAGTTTTTAAAATAAATATCTTAAATAAAAATTAAATATTTATCGTATCGGCAATTGGTGCTTTCAGGTGTTGCCGGCTGGTGGGCTTTATAGTCCAGGCTTTGTGAGCCAGGCAGCATTCTGCTGCCTGGGATAGCCTTTGTCCACTGATGATCCTTTGTTACCCAATTATGTATGTAAGGGCGATTGCTTACGGACTAGATTAGTTTTTGCTTAAAGTATACCATTAGTAAACATACAAAGAGTTACGCCAGATCCCTGCATTCGATTATTATAACTGCTAACATGGTAGCATCTTTTGGTTAATTAATAACCATAATACGTTATACGAAATGGTTAATTATAAACTAATAGTTAAATTAATAAAAGAAAGTAAAAGATTTAAAAAAGAATTATTTAATTAACGATTTAAGAAAACATTTAATAATTAATTATAACAAACAAACGTAAAACTTTTAAAAATATCTTAATAAATAAATTAATAACTTATCTAATAATAATTTTATCCTTAAGGACCGAAAATATTTAAACGATAACCTTTTCCCTTTTTCCTAACTCGGATCTTTTTATCAGAAAATTTTTTAAGACGAAAGATTTTATAACAAAAAAAAGTAAAAGGAATAATAAAAATTATTTTTAGTAAGAAAGAATTTATTACCTTAATAACAGCGATTAAAAATAAATAAATTTAAAACCTTTATTTAAAGATAATATATTAAAACAGATTTAAATAAATCTTATATGTTTTTAAGTATTAATAAAAACGGTATTAAATAAAACGTTAAAATACGGGAATATAAATATTAAAAAGTTAAGGAAAAGGTTAAATATATAAGGCTTTAAAATTAATAAATTAGCAAAATGGTAATATAATTAAACGATATGCTACCGAAATTTTTAAATTCGTTCGGATATAAAATATCGCAAAGTTCGAAAAGTTTATAAAATATAAGTATAAAGGTAATTAAAAACGTTTAATTTATGGTTCGGGCAGGTAATTCGAAAAATTTTTTATTATAGCATCCGTCCTAATAAAAAAACCGATATGGAAAAAATTAACTTACCGAAAAGAAAAGTAAAAAGGTAAAATTACCGTTTAAGGGAAAGAAAATGGTATATAAAAACCTTAATAATTTAAATAATTTTTGATTTTTAAATATGTTTTTAATTTATTTAATAATTTACCGAAACGACGGAAGGGGGGTTATAACTTTTCCAGCAACTCCTTTAGCTTTAATAATTAAACGGTTTAAGCGAATTAAGTATCTACTTAAAAAAACGGAAGAAATATTTTAAGAAATTTCGTAACGATTTAAAGTTTAATTAAAAATATTTTAATTTCTTTTTTGAATAAAAAGAATTATTTAGTAGATTAGGGTAATTAAAAGTTTTAAAAGAATACATTAAATTTTACTTTTATAAAAAATTAAATTCAAGGCCGATATAAAGTTAAACTAAATATTTTAATTACGTTTTACGAAAGTTATTATTAAGATATGTAAAAAGGCGCCTTTTAAGTTAATGATAAATATTAAGAAGGTAACGAAAATATTAAAAACCTTACGAAAAATTTATGTAATAATAAGTAAGGCCCGGTAAATGTTTTTTTAAAAAAATTTAGTAAAATTATATATAACGGAAAAGACTTTTATAGTTTATTATTAAGTTCTAGAAACTTTTATAGGAAGTAAAGGGTTATAATATAACGTTTAAGATCGAGGAATATATTACCATATTTCTTATTATTATAAAGGACCGCGTTAATAATTGGTATAAAATAATATAATTAATACTCAAATAAACGGATTATTTTTTTAACAACTAATTAATAACTTTAATAATAAGTTTTATAACGTTTAAAAAAATAAGGGTAAAGGAAATAATAATAATAATAATTTCCGAAATAATAAATCCGTATATAATAAAAATAAAAAGCCGTTTTATTTTAATTATAACAAGTACGAATATTTGGCAAAAGATTACTTTAAGTTACAAAACGAAAAAAAAAGATAAAGGAAAAAAAGCCAGCTTAATATTAAAGGAATAATAATAATTAAAGTAATAATTTTAAAAAAAACCCGTAATAATGGTTAAGGTAAAAGGTAATTTATTCCTAAAGGCTTAGAAACTTTATACCGTTCCAGTAGAAAATTATTTAACGTTTATGTTAATAAATAATAATTTCGGAGCCTTATGCAGTAATATAATAAGATAATTTAAAAGCCAGCTCTAATAACTAAAAGCATTAAAAGCGTTAAAGTTATAATAATTAATTACCTTAAAGCTGTAGTAACCGAAGGCCCTAAAATAACCGTTATAAATAACGCTAACCTAACGATTTAAAAGGTAAGTAAAAAGGTTATAATAATTAAATACTTTATATAACGGCAGCTACCAGGATCAAACCGTGAGGCTGGCAACCGTCACATGGAGCTAACAGCTGCCACATAAACTAGCCACCCGCTATATAAAAAGTAGGGATATTTGTAAATCTTTACGTACTTTGCAGCTTTACGTTTTTTTCTTTCTTTTTTTTAGCTTAAAATTTTCGTTCATAGCGCCAATAAACTAACTACTATATTATATCAATACTGGCCGTAATATTATTCTAAGCTTATTCTTTTCCTTATTAACCTAACGATTAATAAATAAGGTATTATATTTTTTTTACGTCGATATATAACGATAAAAAATAACGTGTCCTAAATTAAACCCAAAACTAAGACCCAGATTAACCAGTATTAAAATTAAATATTTGTTAAAAAATTACTTATTAACTAGTTAACCATTAAAACGATTTAAATTAATTAAAAATAAAATCGAAAATATAAAAAACGACGAATACCTTAAAGAAATGATAAAAAACAACGTACCGAAAAACGAAACCGAATCTTTAAAAATAAAAAGTTTACCAAACTAAAACCTAAACCATAATTACTTAAAAACCGATTTTAATAAATAACTAATCGATAAAATAATTAACGATAACCAGAACGTTTAAAATTTTTTTTAAAACTTTATAACGAAATCGTTCGTTTTTAGGTTAAATAAAGCTATTATTTTTTTTATTTTTTCCGACGACGTTAACCGTTTTTATCAGAAAAATATAATTAATAACACTTTCGGTAATATTAATAGGTTTTATTTTACCGGTATAATAATATAATCGGTTTTTTATAAATTTATAAAAAATAATAACGTAAATTTTAATTATAACCGAAAAATTTTTTTTATATTAACGACCTAATTAAGTTTAACGGTAACAAAATTAAATTTAACGTTTAAGTTTATAAAATTATAAATAAATTTAAAATAAACGAATTAATTTTTCGGAACGAAAAAACTTATATAATTTACTTAATAAATTTTTTTAAAGGAAAAGTCGAATAAATAATTAAAATTCGTTACTAATTAACCATAATTTTTTTTACGTAACCAAAATAATCCAGATATTAAAATTATCATATTACGATCCGAATTAAATTTCCGTTATTAAAAAAACTTTCCGTAATTTTTTTTTAAATCCGGCAAAAATCAAAATGTTTACGAATTTATTAAAAATTTAACGCTTTCGTTTAAAAGGTTAAAATTGCCGAAAATAACTAAAAATAAAATCTTTTAAAATTTAATTTACGTTTTTTTAAATATAACCATAATTTTAACGTTATTTACGAAAAGGTTTATAATCGTATCGTTATAATCGTTTATAATAATTAATTCGCTTATAAAAAACGTTAATAAAAATATAAATCCTAATTATATAACTTTAATAATAATAAATCGAAAGATAAAAATAAAAAACCCCGTTTAAATAATAATTCCGAATAATTAGAAATTTCAAATAATACCGGTAAACTTTTATCGGAAACCGAAAAAAGGCTTATTAGAAAACCGGTACGTATTTTAATTATAACAAAACGGAATATAAAATTAATAATTACCTTATTAAAAAAAAAGGTCGTTACGGTAAAAATAATAAAAAGTTCGTTTAATTCCGATAAATCGGAAAAAAAATAAAACCGTGAAAAAGTTTTCCGACGGTCCTTTTTATATTAATAATAACAAAAATAAATAATTTTAAAAAATAATAATTTTTTTTAAAGATTATATAAATTTAAATAAGTAAAATTAAGTTACGTATTATTATTTTTTATAATATCGGAATATAAACTTAATTTTTTGTTAACTTTTTTTATATTAAATAAGCAAAAAAATAATTATAAGTTTATATTATCCGGTTAAAAAATTAATTTAATTATAAAATTGCCAGAAATAATTTACCCGTTAACTAAAAACTTAAATAATTATAATATTCGAAATTAATAAATAATATTTTTTAAATTAAATTTTTAAAATATAAATACCGGATATAATATTTTTATCAACTTTAATTAAATAGAAAAATATAATTTATTATTAAATTATAAAAATAAAAATATTATTTAACTTAATAACTTTTTAACTTTAATTAAATCCTCGCCGGTAATTAAATTTTTAACCCGACATTTACTAAATAAATACGTTAATCTTAAAGTTTAAAAAAAAGTTAATTACCGGAACTGCGTTATAAAAAAGGCCGATAAATAATATTAAATCTTCCGACGTTTATAAAAGAATTCCGAAAATAATTTAATTTTAATATCTGTATTTATTATTCCGTCGGATATATTAAATAAAAAAATATACCGGACGTATATAATATTAAATTAATTATTTCCGTTACTTTAAAATTTTTTTTAAAAAAATTAAAAATTAAACGTTATAACGTTAACCGTTTTATAAAAAAAATATATATATAATAATTAAATTTTTTTTTTCCGAAACTAAAAATTTAAAATACGTAAAATAAATCCGGAAACTTTTATTAAAACCTTTTACTTACATAAAAAAGAATTTTTCGAAAGAATTTTTAATATTTTTCTAAATTTCCGACCCGATTATAACGTAATTCTGGAATTCGACCGGCCGATATCCGCCTTAAAACCTTTAATTTATTAAATATCCGTTTAATATTTTCCGCTAAAAAAAATAATAAATAAATTATTAAAAATAAATTTTATCGAATTATATATACGAAAAAATGCCGTTTTAATTTTAATAGTTCTAAAATTATATTTGCCGGAATACTGGTTCTATATCGATTACCGTTAAAAAAATTAATATTTAAAGAAATTATTTTATTTTAACTTTTTTATTTAACAATATTATATTTAATTATCGAAATATTAAAGGTTTTATTAAAATTAATATTATTTAAATGTTTTATAAATTTTATATCGTTATTAAATCGGAATATTTAATAATATTATAACGAACCTGTTATATATCCACCTGGAGGTATGAGCAGTATCCGAAATAGGGGTTCTTGATTTGTAGGTAATAATAACATAATAAATAAGGTATTCGTTAAAGAAATTTGCGGACTTTTCCCTTAATTAAAAAACGGTATAATTACCTTTAGTTAAAAGCTTAGATTGTTAGCTAAAAAGCGAAACTAAATAAGTGCTATCTATAAAGGAAATTATCCGTTATATATCTAATTTTAACAAATAAGTATATCTGGGATTTATGTAATTTATGTAATTTGGTTAGATTACTTAAATTACCTTAATTATTCTGGTTTTAATAAAGAAGGTTAAGCTTTTCCTTTTTCGAAATTTAACCGCCTAAAGCCTGCGCCAGGTTTTAAAAACCGGTTTTTTTAAGATAAGAACTCTTATTTTTATACTGTAACATTATTTCCCCTTTTTAAGGATCTTTATCCTAAAGATAAGAACCGTAAATAATTTTTTTATTTTGTTAAAAGGATTTTTCCGTAATCTTTTAGTTAACTTTATTATAATAAATCGAATTAAAAAAAAAGAAAATTGCGATTATTTTAGCAAAAATTTCGTGCTATTCGTATAAAGAACATTAAAAAGTTTGGTTTAAAAATTAATTTTTATTCGAGCTATATTTAGTTTAAGGAAATTAAATCTTTTTACGTAATAGGTATTCTAAGTTATAATTATTATATCCGTCGTTAACGTTTAACGTATAATGTATTAAAAATATTTTTTTTGTCGAAAATTAAGGAAAAATATAACCGTTTATAAAAAGAATAACGTAAGGTGGAAAATATTTTGATTACCTATTAAAAGTTTGTTAAAAAGAAAACGAAAGAATTCGTTAATTAATTAAAACAATTATGTTTTTAATAGGACGTTTTAAAAAAAAAAGGCCGTCGTTATTTTAAAGGAAAAATCCGAACGGAATTAACGGAAAAATTAGGAAAAGATAGAAAAGGAATAATATCGTATGGAAATAAAGTAAGCGTAATTTATTTTTGAAATAAACGCCGTAATAAAGGTATTTATTTTTTTCGGCTGGAACGTTTTAAACCTAAATTTGGGCGGGGGACCGTTATCGCCTACGACCTTAACCGTATTAAAAACGGTTAGTTAAAATTTTGCCGGTAAAAATTTTTAATTAGGTTTATCGTATTCGTTAAATATTTAAGTAATTCTTATATATTATTTTTAAGTAGGTAATTTATTTATTTAATTAAATACTGGATTTTGTTTTTAATTATTTTAAAATTTAGTATTTTTTCGATTTCGTATTCGTTATCGTTTTTTTCGACTTCGAGATTTTTTTTAAGCAGAACGTTTTTGGGGGTTAGTTTTAATAAGGAAATATAAAATATAAGCTATATTTTTATGGTTTTGGGTAATAATAATTTGTAATTAATTTTTAAAATAATCTTTTTAATTTTAAACGAATTAAGTTTTTTAAAATTAAGTTTATTATTAGGCCTTTTTGTTTTAATTTAAAAAAGGTTTAACATTACGTTTTATTTTTAACGTAATAAGTAAATTTTTTTTTCGTTAAAATTAGTTACTTAATTTTTTTTATAATATTAGGCCATTTTTTTCCCAAAAATTATAACTTAATTTATAATTTGGCTTATATTATCTTGATTTTTATTATTATTATTTTTGTTTATAAAATTATGGCAGTAATAATTAATACCATACGTATTAATTATTTGGGTCGTTAGGTTATTACGTCGTATTTATATATAGCTATATTAAGTAATATATTTATATTTTCGTTAACGGATATGTTATAAGTTATTTATGCAAATTATAAAAGTTTAATTTAATTATTTTATTAATAATTAACATAATTTTGAATATATTATTTTAAGGTTTGATTTAATCGTTTTATTTAATTATTTATTTGGGGATAATAAATTGTTAAAAACTTAAATTTTATATTAATTTATTTAAAAAAGCTAGTACCGAATTTAGATATAAAAAGTTTATTACGAGTAAAAACGATTTTTTTAATATTCCGTACTTATCGAAATAATATCGAATAAAAACGTAAGTTATTTATTTTGCCGTTACGGTTTTTTTAAAAAATAAGAAATATTTATATTTAGTAAGTTTGTTAATAATTATTTATACCGTATTATATTCGATTCCGGTAACGGGGTTTTTCGATATAAGGAAATTAATAATAAAATTTTAAATTATTGTATTTTACGTTTTATTAAGTATATTTATAAGTTATAATAAACTATACGGCTTATAATAAATTACTTTAACCTTATTATAAACCTTATAATTTTTAATTATTTATTTAATTATTTAACGGAATTTTAAAAAGTAAAATTTCTTTTAAAATCGTTTAATAGTTTTAAATATTTTTTGGTATTTATATAAAACATTTTCGTAAAACTTTTTAACGAATTCTTTTTGTTACTAATAAAAGATATAAATTTTATTACGAAATAATAAATAATTTTTACCGTTTTTTTTTAACTATTTAACTTTTTTTATTTTTTTAAGTTATAAAATTTTTTAAAATAAATTATTTTAAAGTTATATATAATTATATTATTGTATTGTCCTTATAATATAATACATATATATATCGTTTAAAAATTTTCGAATTATAATTTCCTTTTCGGCTTAAAATATCCGCTTAGATAATTTTTTTGCTTTTAATATAATAAATTTTAAAGTTAAACTTAAATAAGAAAATCATTTAATTTTTATAACGGCTATTTAATTCTTAAGTAATTATAAATTAAATAAGATTTTATAATTTAAATAAATATTAAATAATTATTTAATTCCGTTAAGGAAAAGTTTTTATTTTTTAAATGTTAAAATAATCGCTAATAACTTTTTATCGTAAATAGAATATTTAAATTTTACGTTTTTAAGGGTTTTGGAAAAGTATATTTTTGAATACCATTTTTATTACTTTTTAATTACTTTAAAATTATTCCGAAAGCGTAATTTAAAACGTTTATTTTAAATCGTTTTTTTTGTTATAATTTAATAAGTTAATTACCGGCGTATTAATAATTTTATCCTTAATTTTTTAAAAAGTTTTTTTTGATTTCCTTTAAAAATTCGAATTTTTTTATATAATATTTTTTGGTAATAAATTTGGTTAAAAAGTTAATAAGTTTATTATAATCCTGGATTAAAGGTTATATATAACCGGTAAATTTTAAAAATTAACGAATGTTAATAACGGTAACTTTATCTAAGATCGGTTAACTTTTAATAAATTTTAATTTAAAATTTAAAATTTAAATTTATCCGGAGGTAATAATAAAACTTAAAAAATTTAGCTTTTAAATATGTTAAACGATTTCTTTTGCGTTTATTAGCAGGTTAGTTTTTTTAAGTACCTTTAATACTTAAACGATATATTTTTTGTATTTTTTTAAAATTTTTAAATAAATAAAAATATTATCCAGATAAACGAAAACGAATTTATTTAAAAATTTCCGTAAGATAATAATAAGTATATACTAAAAGCTAGCTGGAACATTAATTAAGCTTTATGATATAACCATATATATATAATATTTATAAATAGTTTTAAAAATAATTTTTTACTTTTTACCTTTAATTATTTAAATTAGGTAATAATTATCAGGCAAATCCAGGGCTATAAATTATTTGGCTTTATTAGTATTTTTCCTTATAATACTTATTAACGTTAAAAAATATCCATTTTTAATAATAATATCGTTAAATTATTTATAATCGTAAATTTATCGGTATATTAAATTTCTATCCTTATCGATCTTAATTTTGTTATTTTTTTATTTCTGGTACCATTATAACTAAATATTTTATAAATAATTTAAATTTTTAAATATAACTTTTTTTAAGATTTCGTTAAAAAACTTTCTAAAAAGTTTTAATTTTTTTAAAGTTTATATAATAAATTTAATAAAACTTTAAATAATAGTTTTTTTAATAAAGATTTTATAATTTTATTAATTATAATTAGGTAATTTTTTTTCGAATTTATTCCTTAAATATTTTCTTAAATCGTTAATACTTAAAGGGAATTATTAATATTAAGTTGGAAACCTTAATTTTTTTAATTATATAATAAATTTTATGGAATTTTTTTTTTTTAAAATTATCCTATAAAAACGTTTATTTTTTCCAATTAATCCGTAAATTATTAAAACGAAACCATAATATTTTTAAAATAATATCGTATCTTAAAATGTCGGCGATATCCAAAATAATTCGTTTTAAATATCTTTATATTTAAATTACGAATTTCTCTATTTTCCAGAAAACTCGGCCGTTATCGTAAATAAACAAATTTTTATTAATTATTCGTAACTTATATAATTATTATTTATATTTTTAACTGATCTGGTACCTTTTAATTACCTTAAGAAAAAAAAATTTCCTTTTATGCTAAAATCGATTATGGTATTAAATATTTTATTTTCGTAATAAAAGAAAATCTTAATTTAATTCCGTATTCCTTTTTTTACATCGTATAAGGATTTATATATAAAAACTTTTCGGTACCTTATTTTCGAAAGCTTTTATAATTTTTTAACTGATATACCTTAAAAGCTAAAAGGCGTTTTTATTCGCATAATTTTTTAGCCGCATACTTAGTATAATAATTTTCCATATACTTAAATTATTTTTTATTACCGAACTAGTATTTAAAAATAATTATTTTTTTTTCCTAACTTTTCCTTAAGTTTTATACTTTACGAATTATGGGGTTAAAAAAGTAAACTTCCGAAAAAGGTATTTCCATAATTAAAAGTTCGTATTTATTATAAAATATTAATAAATAATACAAACATCCTTACATTATAACTTTTTAATTTTACTTTAATTTAGGGTATAAGTAACAAAACCTAAGGTAATCTGGCTATTAAGAGGTTTTTATGTATTTATATTTATTGTTTAATTTTATAAGTATTTCCTTATTATATTTTAACTAAAAACAATTTTTTTTAATTCGTTAATAAATAAAGCAATTATGATTATAATAAGTAATAAAATGCAGAAACTTATACTTATCCGTTAAAGGTTTAAGGTATATTATATATTTTAGAAAAATGTAACATTTAAGGGATAATTATTTATTATTACCGAAATCTTTTCGTAACTAACCGTTTTAATTATATATTTTATACTTTCGTATATTAAGGTAATAAATATATTTTAACGTAATAGTTACCCTAAAGGTTATTCGTCCTAAATAATATTTATAAACTTTAATTATAATACTTTAATAAATAGCATAATTTTCATAATTTGGGTTACTATTTTTAACCTTGTTAATCGGAATAATAATAAATTTTTAATCGGCGGAAATAAAAATTACCTTTTTTTATCCTTTTCCTTATTATATATATCTCGTTCGGCCGCGCGGATTTTCTTTTAGGCTAAAAAATCTTTTTTTTAAAGGTTCATTTTTTTTGCTAAAAAATATTATTCGCCTTTAAAATAACCTTTTCTGTTACAGTTAAAATACTTAATTTTAAATTTATTTTTCTTAAATTCTATTAAAACGGTATTAATTTTTTTCTGGGATTTATCCTTTATTTTCTTACTTTTATTAAGGCGTTTATTATTATTTCGTTTACCGGTACCTTTTTTATTTAAATATCGATTAAAAATACGTCGGTCGGTAATAATAACCTTATTTATATAATTTTCAGAAGTGCTTATATTTAATCTCCCAAATATTTTATTCTTAACCTACTTTTTTAGGCCATTATAAAAAAAATAATAATATATCTTATAAAAATTTAAAAATAATTATAAATCGGTTAAATCTGGTCGTATATTTAACTGCTAAAATAATTCGCTTAAATTTATATATTTATTTAACCGCATATTATTATTTATCCATATTTCCGTACAAAATTTATAATCGTTTTTTAAAATTATCGTAATTATTAAAAACGTAATTAATAACGTTTAACCAATCGTCGGAAAATTTTATTAAATAATCCTTAAAAATGGGTTCGAACTAATCGAACATTTTTCCAGCAAATAATTACGAAATAATTATTATCTTTTAATATTTTTTCGTTAAAAAACTTTCATACCATTTAAAATAAATCTGGCCTTAATTAGAAACGCTTTTATATTAATAAATCCATTATAAAGCTTGAAAGCAATTAGCTTATAATCTTTAATATCAAGCATTCCATAATAAGCAAAAAGGGGTATAATTCCTTTTCGGTCGTAACCAAACAAAAAAAAGGCTAAGGTTTTTGGACAAAAAATAGCTCAAAAAAAAATATAAATTTTTTTTTTAACTATCGGGCGAATTTAAAGTTTTCCTTTTTGAATCTTATAACTTCCTTAGCTATAAGATCTAATCGTTCGTTAATTATAAGTTCTCTTTTTTTTAACTTTTATATTTTATTTTTCCTCCTTTTAATCGGACTTCTTAGGCTGGATTTCGATAATTTTTTGGGGAGCAAAGGTAAGTTACGGTTAGGAATTTTTTTTTTTAAATCTTTAAGTTTAATAGTTATAGGTACTATATTATCGATTAATTAAAAAACTTCTTTAGTAAAAAGTAAATTATATAATCCGGTTATTAATTTTTTATTAATTAGTAACGGAAATCGAATATATTATTTATTTACTAAACGTTATTTTATAATATCGTTTTTATTAAGTTTAAAAAAGTTTATACCTAATTAAGCCTTAAATTATTCGTTAATTATTAATTAAGAAATTATTAAAATATAACAAACTTATTATATATCTACCTGGAGGTATAAGCAGTATTTAAAATAAAGGTTCTTAATTTATAGGTTATAATAACATAATAAATAAAGTATTCGTTAAAAATATTTACGAACTTTTTCCTTAATTAAAAAACGGTATAATTACTTTTAATTAAAAGCTTAAATTAATAACTAAAAAGCGAAACTAAATAGGTGCTATTTATAAAGGAAATTATCCGTTATATATCCGATTTTAACAAATAAGTATATTTAAGATTTATGTGATTTATGTAATCTGGTTAGATCACTTAGATTATCTAGATCACTCTGGTCTTGGCAAGGAAGGCCAAACCTTTCCTTTTCCGAAGTTTAACCGCCTGGAACCTGCGCCAGGCTCCAAAAGCCGGTTTCTCTAAGACAGGAACCCCTGTTCCTGTACTGTAACAAATATTTAAAATCCGTTAAAAAACGTTTTAATAAAAATTTTTTTTTTAAATTTAAAGTAAATTTTATTTAATAATAATTATTTATTAATTATTACGTAAACGTTTATGCCGACGACGTATTAATTTATTCCGGCCTTAAAAAAACATTTAAAAAATTAAAAAAAAGTTATTTACCGGTTATATAAAGTTAACTTTTAAAGAAATATTAAAAAGTTCTGGTTTAACGTTAAAAAGAATTACCTTAATATTATTATAAAAACAAATATCGGTATTTTTATCGATTTAATTAAAATTAAAATACTTTAAAAATAAAAATTTAAAAAATTTTAATAACCGTACCGTAATCCGTTTATTTAAAAGATTTTGTAGTTACGTACGAATATTTTACTATTATAAAAGTAATATAACCGAATTATTAAACCGTTTATTAAAAAAAAGTTTTTTCGTAATAAAATCCGAATAAAAACGGATTTTCGAAAAAATAAAATAACTTACGTACGAAACTTTAATTCTTACTTTTTTTTTAACCTAATTAACCGACCAAAATAAAAACGAACGTATTCCGTAACGTAATTAAAGGTATTATTTAGTAATAATAAAAAGATAACGAATAGAAATCCGTAGAATATTTTTCGAAAATTATAACCGTAATAAAAAAGGTATATTTTATTTAAAACCGAAAATTGTTCGTTATAATTTAAACCTTCGAATATTATTACCTTAAACTTTAAAGATAAAAGTTTTTTATTATACTTTATAAATAAATACGTTTTTTATGCGTTAAATTTAATAAACCGATTTTCTTTTTAACTTTAATATTACTTTTTAATATTAACCTAGCAAAAGAAATATCGCCGTCAATATCTTATTACGAAAAACGGTCGATTTATTTAACGTTAAAACCCGAAAAAAAAGAAAAAATTAAACCTTAATTCCGTTAAAATAATTAAATTTTTTTATCG
This sequence comes from Monosporascus sp. MG133, assembly GCA_004155925.1. NCBI lineage: Eukaryota > Fungi > Ascomycota > Sordariomycetes > Xylariales > Monosporascus > Monosporascus sp. MG133. The sequence continues at coordinate 211,663 of QJNX01000046.1, read as the reverse complement.
TTATTATTAACGAAATGCCGATTAAGGTACGAATTAAAAATATTCCGTAACGTACCGATTTGGTTAAATTTATCCGTTACGAAAACGAAACGTAAAATTTAAGCAAAAAAATAATAAATTAATATTACCCGAAAAAATAACTAACAGTTATATTTCTTTCCGTACTATATTTATTTATAAAATTTACGTACTGAAAATATTCGAAAATTTTAATTAAAATAAAATAATTAAAATATTAATATAAAAATATACCTGGCCCCGGTTTAAATAAAATATCTGATTATATATCCGGAATTATTACGATTACCCTTAAAATAAAACGTTTCGAAATAAAATTTTAAAACTTTTTTATCTTTTTTTTATTTGAAATAATATTTAAAATTACGTTATCGACGATAGAAAAAATATACCGAAAAACCGTTACGGTTATAATTATATATTAACGTTTATCGATAAATTTAATAAAATTATAATAATTTTATTAAGTAAAAAAATTAATATTGCCGAAATTTTGGTTAACTAATATTACCGATATTTATATAATTTTTTTTAAATATTCGTTATTTAAATTAATAATAACGTAAAATAATTCGTTTTTTAATTTTTAATTAAATTAAATAAACTTATCGGTATAAATTATCGTTACGAAAACGCCTTATATCCGTAAATTTAAAAAAATTTCGAATTTACGAATTAAAAATTAAATTAACGTTTACGTTTTTATATCGATAAATATTAAAACGATTAAAACGTATATATACCGGTATTAAATTTTCCGCATAATTTATTATAATGTTCGTTAATTAATATAATTCCGTTAAAAGTTATATTAAATAAAAATATCCAGAATTTATTTTTATTAAATTTAGATATAATTAAAGCAAAAACCGATTTAATTTAATAAATATTAATAAATATTAAATAAATTAAAAACGTTTAAATATTTATAAACAAAACCGCGTTAAAAACGTAAAAATATTAAACGGTATAAATTAACAAAAAATATTATTTAACTAATTTTATAATTAACGATAAAAATCCTTTCCGTAAAAACAATTTCGCAGCGTAAATACCGATTATTTATTTAAATTTATAATAAATAAAACTTTTTAAAATTTTAAAAAAACGCGGATATAATTTCGTTTTCGATTTATTATTAAAATTATAAAATACTTAATTTATTTTACGTTAACCGGTTACGTAAAATTAACGATAATTTATTACTTTAATAAATTTAAATATTACCGTTACTTAAAAAAATCAACAGTAAACCAAAATTCGAAATAAATTAAATCGAATAATTAAAATTTAACGGACGTTATAAAAATTTATAATATTAAATTAAATAAAAAGGTTACGATCTTAACGAAATATAATATTCCGTAACCAATTTTAAAAATGTTCCGATCGTAATAAAACGGTTTTATACAAAATATTTTAAAATACCTAGATTACCGGTTTACTTATAAAAATAAATAGGCGTAACAGCTGCCGATAAAATTAACGAATACCATCCCAATAATAATAAGGCCGCAAAAACAGAAACCGGATCAATAAAGAAAAAACGGTACTTATAACTAATAAAAATTTGCATACTTTTTTTAATCGTATATAAGTTTTTAAAAGGGGATAATATAACGGTAACTATTAGGATTAAATTATAAGGCTGGAAACCGTTATATAAAGCTGATAGCGGCCATATAAACTAACCACCTGCCATATAAAAAGTGGGGACATTTATAAATCTTTACGTACTTTGCAGCTCTACGTTTTTTTCCTTCTTTTCTTCAGCTTAGAATCTTCGTTCATAACGCTAATAAACTAGCTACCATGTTATATTAATGCTAGCCGTAATACTTTAAAATTATAACAGTTAAATACCTTAAAGTAATTATTATAAAAAGTGTTATATTTTTATACGTTTATTCTTTTATAAAAAGGGATAAAAATGAGTTATTTTAAGATTTAACAGCGAATATTAATATTACGAATAATATTATATTAAATATTAGGTTTAAGGGCGTCCATATTATAACAGGTATAAGATTTATTATAATTACCTTTATCGGAATAATAAAGTAATCTTTACAAAGTTTCCATAAAAAGAATAACGAAATTACGGTAAAGTATACGTTATATATTAAGAACTTTCTCTTAAAGGTATTTTCTAGGAAAATATATTATAAAAAGGAAAATTATTTAAGTCAGAACATTTTAATAAATCATAATAAATTTTAATTAATAATTATTAACGTATTTCGAAAAAGCATTTTTTGTATAGTTTTAAGGAAAGCTAGAACCTATTTTTTAAGCGCCGGAATATACGACTAATAGAAAATTATTAATAAAAGTACGCGCTGGAAGAAGTATTCAGTAAAAATAACGACGGTAAGCTAAAAAAAATATTAGTAAACGTTTTCAAGGATAACAAAATCCGTATAATAAACGAAATAATAAAAGAAATTATCCTTTAATACCGCCGTTTCTGCTACCTTAATACAAAACGATTAATTTGGACCATTAAAATATTTACGGGGATAAATTTAAACCTTAACAAAATGGAAATATTTTTTTATATAACGTATAACGAAAGAAAAGTACGGGAAGTTTTATTTATAAATCTTTAAAAACAGGGGTAATATATGGAAAAAATTATTTAATATAACGTAAATATAATAAAGTTTATTAATATCGAAAATAATAATTATTTTAGTTTTATGATAAACGATTTTATATGTTATAAAAAGTATTATTCGTTTAAAACTAAAAACGAAATATAATAAAGCATATACATATATATTATACGGATTGTTAAACGTTTAAATGTAATTAAAAATAAAGAAATATAGATCTTATACCTACATAACGGTAAGAAATTCGGTATAAATATAAAAAAGATTTTTTGCCTAATTAAAAATATTAAATTAATAATTTCTAAATTTTATAATTAATACTAAAACGGAATTACGGAAAAAGGTATCCAGTTCCTATAAAACGAAACGCGTATAATTTCCGTATAAATAAAAATTCCGTTATATCGTATATGGGTAATACGATTAAATAATTTATAATAAAAAATATATTATTAATCGAATATTTCAAAAGAACATTTAGTCTTAATAAAATATATAAGCCTAATAATAATTATTTTCGAATTCTTAATAATAAATATATAATCGTAATGAATAAAAATTATAAAATTAAATTAAGTTATTAAGAGATTTATAATTATAAGGTATAGTTTTTAAAAGGCAGTAAGTTACTTATAATATTATATATTATAATTTATAAAAACCTGGAGAAGTTAAAGCAACTTTTCGATTTTAAAAATATTATTCGATCGTTTCCATAGTTTGTATAAAAATATTTAAGACACCGTTAAAGGTAAAAAAATATCGGAATAAAAAATAAAGATAATAACGTTATTTTAAAAAAACGATACGGACTAGGAAATTAAGTAAATTAAGCGTAAAAAGGAATGCTTAAAAAAGATAGTTTTTAAATTATATATTTTAAAAGTTCCGGATAAAACCCTTAAGTTAATAAGCGAATTAAAGTTAACTTGAACTTAAAATGGTAATAAGGGCTTATATATTTTTATTTTTAATTTATTAACAAATAAAAACGATAAAGATTTTTTAAAAGGTTATAGCGATATAAAGTAGGTTATCCGGAATATTTATAAGTATTAATGAATAGTTCATATATTAGAAAATAAATACGATAATATTTTAAAGGATTTAAAAGAAATTAGACTGAATAAGTTATTTATAATAACGGACGATAGCCCGTTTTTAAAGGAAATTATACAAAGCTTAAAACAAAAAATATAGCTTAAATTAATTTTTACGGAAATTAAAAAGGATTTTTCGTATAAAACCTTTAAATTTACGCTTTTTAATAAAAAGGCTTACGGATATCCTATTAATATCGAATAAATATTAAAAAAAATATATTTATTTATAAAAAAGTTAAATAAATATAAGGTACGTATTTATACGAAAGGATTTATATAACGAAAAGGAATAAATTATAACGAAACCGTAATAAATACTGTAAAAATTATGCACTGGAAAGTTTTAATAATTTTAGCTACCCATCTAGGCTAATATATATTCCAGATCGACTTTATTATTACGTATTTAAACGGTAAATTAAAAAAAGATATTTATATAAAATAATTCCCGATGTTAAAAAATTCTTTTAATACGTACCTAAAAAATAAAAAAGCGTACCGGTTTTTTTTATAAAATTATTAAGTTAATAAATTTTTAATACGGTTTAAAATAAGTCGGAATTACCTAATAACAAAAATTTAAAAAGATGTTTATAAAGTTAAGATGTTATTTATAAACTTTGAATAATACGATTTATTATAACTTTAAAATACGGTATTTTATTATTTTATACGTTAATAACTCTTTTTTTCGTAGCTAACAAATAATAACTTAAAAATATTATTAAAGAAATCGTTAAAAACGTTCCGTTTTATAATTTAAATAACGTAAATTAATATTTAAATATACGAATTATTAGTTCCTTACCGAGGAATAGTATTAAGTTAAATTAATAATAATATATTAAAAGATAGTTAAATTTAATAAGATTAAATAAAATATAAAAGAAGTTTCCGTATTTATTAAGGATTAATTAAAGTACGTAATAGGATACAAAAATAAGGTTAATAAGGACAATATTGTAACGAACCTGTTATATATCCACCTGGAGGTATAAGTAGTATCCGAAATGGGGGTTCTTGATTTGCAGGTAATAATAGCATAATAAATAAGGTATTCGTTAAAAAGATTTGCGGACTTTTCCCTTAATTAAAAAACAGTATAATTACCTTTAGTTAAAAGTTTAAAGTAATAACTAAAAAACGAAATTAAATAAGTATTATTTATATAAAGAATTTAATCGTTATATATTTATTCTGGATTTAATAAATATATCAAGGATTTATGGGATTTATTAAATTTATTTTTAAATTTACCAGATTTACTAGATTACCATATCTTGGCATGGGGAAAATTAAACTTTCCTTACCCGAAAATCAGCCGTAAGAAACTTATATTAAGTTTCGGAAACTGGTTTTTCTAAAACAGGAACCTTTATTTTTATATTATAACATTATTTCCCTTTTTTAAGGATTTTTATCTTAAAGATAAAAACCGTAAGTAACCTTTTTATTTTATTAAAAAAAAATTTTTTATAACTTTTTAACTAACTTTATTATAATAAGTAAAAAAAAAAAACGAAAAAAATAACGTAAAAATTAACGCGATATTCGTAATATTCGTATTAATTTAATTAAAATTTTTAAAAATAAAGTTTTTCCTTATTTTAATTATATTTAATTCGGTTAAACCGATTATTTTTTTTTAAATACTTAAGTTATAATTAATATACGTATTATTAACGTCCTTTTTATAACGTAAAAACCATAAATTTATTAAAAAAAATAAACGAAACTTAATAATAATTATAATAAAAATAACGAAAGGTTAAAAATAATTTCCTAAAGTACTAAAAAATTGCAAAAAAAAATTAAATAAATTATAACGCCGGCAAAAAAAAAAAAAGCAAAAGGAATTTATTAAAAAGTTAAAACGTTTACGTTTTTAATAAAACCTTTTTAAAAAAAGGGCCTTAAAAATATTAAAGGAAAATTTAAAATTAAATTAATTAAAAAAACGGAAAAGGTTAAAAAAAAAATAACGTCGTATGAAAATAAAATAAATACGTTTCGTTTTTAAAATAAATGCCGTAATAAAAGCATTTACCTTTTTCGGCTAAAACGTCGAAAATTTGGATTTAGGTAAAAAACCGTTATCGCCTACAACCTTAGCCGTATTAAAAACGGTCGGTTAAAATTTTATCGGTAAAAATTTTTTATCAGGTCCGTCGTATTTACCAAATATTTAAATAATTTCCATATATTATCTTTAAGTAAATAATTTATCTATTTAACTAAGTATTAAATTTTATTTTTAACCATTTTAAAGTTTAATATTTTTTTAATTTCATATTTATTATCATTTTTTTCGATTTCGAAATTTTTCTTAAGCGGGAAATTTTTTGGAATTGGTTTTAATAAGAAAATATGGAATATTAAGTATATTTTTATGGTTTTAGGTAATAACAATTTATAATTAATTTTCGAAATAATTTTTTTAATTTTAAATAGGTTAAATTTTTTAAAATTAAGTTTATTATTAAGCCTTTTCGTTTTAATTTAGGAAAAGTATAACGTTACGTTTTGTTTTTGATATAATAAATAAATTTTATTTTTTTCGTTAAAATTAATCCTTTAATTTTTTATTATTATAATATTAAATTATTTTTTATTATAAAAATTATAATTTAATTTAAAATTTAACTTATATAATTTTAATTTTTGTTATTATTATTTTTATTCGTAAAATTACCGTAATAATAACTAATATTTTACGTATTAATTATTTTAATCGTTAAATCGTTATATTATATTTATATATAATTATATAAAGTAATAAGCTTATATTCTTATTAATAAACGTATTATAAATTATTTACGTAAATAATTAAAACTTAATTTAATTATTTTATTAATAATTAACGTAATTTTAAAAATATTATTTTAAGGTTTAATTTAGCCGTTTTATTTAATTATTTATTTAAAGATAATAAATTATTAAAAACTTAAGCTTAATACCGATTTATTTAAAAAAATTAATTCCGAACTTAAATATAAAAAACTTATTTCGATTAAAAATAACCTTTTTTAATATTCCGTATTTATCGAAATATTTCCGAATAAAGGCATAAGTTAATTATTTTACCGTTATAGTTTTTTTAAAAAATAAAAAATACCTATATTTAATAAGTTTATTAATAATTACCCATATTATATTATATTCGATTTTAATAACGGGATTTTTTAATATAAAAAAATTAATAATAAAATTCCAAATTATAATATTTTATGTTTTATTAAGTATGTTTATAAGTTATAATAAGCCATACGGTTTATAACGGATTATTTTAATTTTATTATAAATATTATAATTTTTAATTATTCGTTTAATTATTTAACGGAATTTTAAAAAACCGTATTTTTTTTAAAATCGTTTAATCGTTTTAAATATTTTTTGGTATTTATATAAAAAATTTTCGTAAAATTTTTAAATAATTTTTTTTTGTTATTAACGGAAGATATAATTTTTGCCGCGAAATAATAATTGGTTTTTATTATTCCCTTTTAATTATCGGATTTTTTTGGTTTTTTTTAATCGTAAAAATTTTTAAATTAAGTTAATTTTTTTAAAATAAGTTATTTTAAGGTTATATATAGCTATATTATTTTATCGTTCTTACGATATAATACTTATATATATCGTTTAAAAATTTTAAAATTATAATTTCCTTTTTGGCTTAAAATATCCGTTTAAATATTTTTTTTACCTTTAATATAATAAATCTTAAAATTAAATTTAAATAAAAAAATTATTTAATTTTCGTAATATTTATTTAATTTTTAAGTTATTATAAATTAAATAAAATTTTTCTGGTTTAAATAAATATTAAATAATTTTTTAATTTTATTAAAAAATAATTTTTATTTTTTAAATATTAAAATAATCGTTAATAATTTTTTATTATAAATAAAATATTTAAATTTTATATTTTTAAAGGTTTTAAAAAAATATTTTATTAAGTATTATTTTTTATTATCTTTAAATTATTTTAAAATTATTTTAAAAGCGTAATTTAAAATATTTATCTTAAATCGTTTTTTTTTATTATGGTTTAATAACTTAATTATCGGAACGTTAATAATTTTATTTTTATTTTTTTAAAAAACTTTTTTAATTTCGTTTAAAAATTCGAATTTTTTTTAACGTATTTTTTGATAATAAATTTAATTAAAGGGTTAATAAATTTGCCGTAATTTTAAATTAAGGATTATACGTAATTAATAAATCCTAAAAATTAACGAATATTAATGATAATAATTTTATTTAAAATTAACTAATTTTTAACCGTTTTTAATTTAAAATTCTGGATTTAAATTTATCCTAAGATAATAATAAATTTTAAAAAATTTAATTTTTAAATATATTAAATATTTTTTTCGGTATTTATTAAAAAATTAATTTCTTTAAAAACTTTTAATATTTAAGTAATATATTTCTTATATTTTTTTAAAATTTTTAAATAAATAAAAATATTATTTAAATAAACGAAAATAAATTTATTTAAAAGTTTCCGTAAAATAATAATAAGTATATATTAAAAATTAACTAAGGTATTAATTAAACTTTATAATATAACTTTATATTTATAATATTTATAAATAATTTTAAAAATAATTTTTTAATTTTCGTTTTTAATTATTTGGATTAAGTAAAAACCGTTTAATAAGTTTAAAATTATAAATTATTTAATTTTATTAATATTTTTTTTATAATATTTATTAATATTAAAAAATATCTGTTTTTAATAATAATATCGTTAAGTTATCGAAAATTAAGTATTCGTCGATATATTAAATTTCCGTTTTTATCGATTTAAATTTTACCGTTTTTTATTTTTAATATTATTATAATTAAATATTTTATAAATAATTCGGATTTTTATATATAACTTTTTTAAAATTTCGTTAAAATTTTTTTTAAAAAATTTTAATTTTTTTAAGGTTTATATAATAAATTTAATAAAGTTTTAAATAATATTTTTTTTAATAAAAATTTTATAATTTTATTAATTATAATTAAGTAATTTTTTTTAAGTTTATTTTTTAAATAACTTTTTAAATCGTCGATATTTAAAAAATACGGTTAATATTAAGTTAAAAATTCTGGTTTTTTTAATTATATAATAAATTTTATAAAATCTTTCTTTAAAATTATTTTACGAAAACGTATATTTTTTTTAATTAATACGTAAATTATTAAAACGAAATTATGGTATTTTTAAAATAATATCGTATTTTAAAATATCGGTAATATTAAAAATAATTCGTTTTAAATATTTTTATATTTAAATTATAAATATTTCCGTTTTTCGGAAAATTCGATTATTATTATAAATAAATAAGTTTTTATTAATTATTTACAACTTATATAATTATTATTTATATTTTTAAAAAATTTAATACCTTTCGGTTACCTTAAAGGAAATAAAAAAAATTTTTATTCCGGAATCGATTATAATATTAAATATTTTATTTTTATAATAAATAAAAATTTTAATTTAATTCCGTATTTTTTTTTTTACTTTATATAAGGTTTTATATATAGGGGTTTTTTAGTACCTTATTTTCGAAAACCTTTATAATTTTTTAATTAATACGTTTTAAAAGTTAAAAAATATTTTTATTCGCGTATTTTTTTAATTACATACTAAATATAATAATTATCTATATATTTAAATTATTTTTTATTATTAAGTTAATATATAAAAATAATTTTTTTTTTAATTTTTTCTTAAGTTTTATATTTAATAAATTATTAAATTAAAAAAATAAACTTTTAAAAAGGATATTTTTATAATTAAAAAATCGTATTTATCGTATAATATTAATACGTAATATAAATATTCTTATATTATAACCTTTTAATTTTATTTTAATTCGGGATATAAATAATAAAACCTAAAATAATTTAATTATTAAAAAATTTTTATATATTTATATTTATTATTTAATTTTATAAATATTTTTTTATTATACCTTAATTAAAAATCATTATCTTTTTTAACGTATTAATAAATAAAATAATTATAATTATAACAAATAATAAAATATAAAAACCTATAATCGTTTATTAATTTAAAATATATTATATATTCGGAAAAAATGTAATATTTAAAAGATAATTATTTATAATTATCGAAATTTTTTCGTAATTAATTGTTTTAATTATATATTTTATATTTCCGTATATTAAAATAATAAATATATTTTAACGTAATAATTATTTTAAAACTTATTCGTTTTAAATAATATTTGCAAATTTTAATTATAGTATTTTTATAAATAATATAATTTTTATAATTTAAATTGTTATTTTTAACCTTATTAATCGTAATAATAATAAATTCTTAATTTGCAAAAATAACGTTTATTTCCTTTTTATCTTTTTTTTCGTTATTTATATTTCGTTCGGCCGTACGAATTTTTTTTTTAGGTTAAAAAATCTTATCCTTTTAGGAATTTTTTAAAAATTTCCCTTTTTCGATAAAAAATAATATTCGTTTTTAAAATAACCTTTTTTGCTATAATTAAAATATTTAAGTTTAAACTTATTTTCCTTAAATTCCGTTAAAATAATATTAATTTCTTTTTAAAATTTATTTTTTATTTTTTTTTTATTATTAAAATGTTTATCGTTATTTCGTTTACCGATTCCCTTTTTTTTAAAATATTAATTAAAAATATAATAATCGAAAATAATAATTTTATTTATATATTTTTCAAAAAAAATCCCGTTTTAAATACCTTAAATATTTTATCCTTAATTTAGAATTTTAAGCCGTTATAATAAAAAAAAATAATATATTTTAAAATAATTTAAAAATAACCGTTAATCGGTTAAATTTAATTATATATTTAGTTATTAATATGGTTTATTAAAATTTATATATTTATTTAACCGTATATTATTATTTATTTACATTTTTAAACGAAATTCGTATTCGTTTTTCGAAATTTTTATAATTATTAAAAATATAATTAATAATATTTAAATAATTGTCGGAAAGGTTTATTAAGTAATCGTTAAAAATAGGTTTAAATTAATCGAATATTTTTTTAATAAATAACTGGAAAATAATTATAACCTTTTAATAATTTTTTATTAAAAAATTTTCGTATTATTTAAAGTAAAATTTAACTTTAACCAAAAAAATTTTTATATCCGTAAACTTATTATAAAGTTTAAAGGTAATTAATTTATAACTTTTAATATTAGGTATTTTATAATAAATAAAAAAAAGTATAATTTTTTCCCGTTTTCGGCCAAATAATAAAAAGGTAAAATTTCGTAAGTAAAAGGTAAATATTTTAAAAAAGGGATCGGAAGTTTTCGGATAAAAAATGCTTTTTGGAACCGCGGAAACCTTTTTTAATTATTAAGCAAATTTAACGTTTTTTTTTTTTGAAAATCTTACGCCCTTTTCGGTTACAAAATTTAATCGTTAATTAGTCGTAAGTTTTTTCTTTCTTTTTTTTCTTTTTTATAACAAAAACTTTTTTAATTTTCTTTTTCGTAATTAAACTTTTTAAGCCGTATTTTAATAATTTTTTTTATTTCCCTTAAAATAAAGGTTAGTTATTATTAAAAAAAAAAACTTTTTTTAATTTTTAACTTTAATAATTTTTAATAACATATTATCGATTAATTAAAAAAATTTTTTAATAAGAAATAAATTATTTAATTTAATTATTAATTTTTTACTAACTAATAATAAAAATCGAATATATTATTTATTTATTAAACGTTATTTTATAATATTATTTTTATTATATTTAAAAATATTTATATTTAATTAAACCTTAAATTATTCGTTAATTATTAATTAAGGAATTATTAAAATATAACGAACTTGTTATATATTTACTTAAAAGTATAAATAATATCCAAAATAAAAGTTTTTAATTTATAAATAATAATAATATAATAAATAATGTATTTATTAAAAAGATTTATGGATTTTTTTTTTAATTAAAAAATAATATAATTACTTTTAATTAAAAGCTTAAATTAATAATTAAAAAACGAATCTAAATAAATATTATCTATATTAAAAATTTAATCGTTATATATCCATCCTGGATTTAATAAATATATCGGGGATTTGTGGAATTTGTTGGATCTGCCTTTAGATCCACCAGATCTACCAGATTACCATATCTTGGTACGGGGAAAGCCAAGCTTTCCTCACCCGAAGATCAGCCGTAAGGAGCCCATACCAGGCTCCGGAGGCCGGTTTCTCCAAGACAGGAACCCCTGTTCCTGTACTGTAATAAATATATTCGAATATATAAGCTGAATAAAAAATTAATTTTTAAATTATATTAATAAGCCGGGTATAACGTTTATAAATCATCCGTTACTTAAATATTAAAAATATATTAAAAAGTTATAACGTTATTTAAACGGTACGGTAAATTCATTTTTGCGGTACCGGAAATTAAAACGAAATTATTCGTACCGAAAATATAATAACTTAACATTATTCGGAATAATAAATATAAATTTTATAAATAATTATAATTTAGTAAAATTTATAATAAGGTATATATTTTTTATAATAAAAATATTCGTATTTTAAGTTTTAAAATTATAAAACGTTATTACGAAATGTATTATGGAAATAAAATACGTAAAAATAAAAACGGTTATAATTACAGTAATAAGAATTAAAAACTTTTTAATAAAATGAAGGTTTACATTTTTTAAAGGTTTATTCTTATCTTAAAAAATAATACAGATATATTTAAATAAATAAAAGAAATATAAATATTATATAAAAGGCGTTATAATAAAGTTAAGTATTATCATATACATTAAAAATACGAAAAGGAAATATTAACTTTAAATACGTAAAAAGAAAAAAATTCTTAAAAACGGTTTTCGAATTATTTAATAAAACGGGTTTTAAGCAGTTTAAATAAAACTTAAAATATAAGAAAATATAAAAAAAATATAAAAAACTTTAAGATTTAATTAAAGTAAAAAAGAAAATTCGTTCCGTTAAATTTTCTTTTATACGAAAAAAAAACGCTCTTTTATTAAAACTTTTTTTTCATTATAAATAACGATAATTACGGTATTTTTCTTACAATTATTCGAAAGTATCCGTTTATTTATTAATTTTAAAGTTTTAATTTACGTATTAAATTAAACTTTAACGATCCAGTAATAATTAATTACGATATATAATTTATAACTAATAAACGTTTCCGAATTTACCGGATTAAAAGCTTTATTTTTTAACCGACCGAAAATAAAAGAACTTAAAAAATAATAACCTTAATTATTTATTAATTCGTTAATAAAAAATAAGCCGTTTATTTATAATTTAAAAATTTATAACGTAAAAAGTTCATAAAAATTAACGTTTTTTTATATTAAACTAAAATAACGGTAAAACGGGTCCGGAGCATTTCGGAAAAAGTAAGCCCCGGAACCCAGAATAATATAAATATTTCATAAAATAAAAAGGCCGGGGAATTAATGTAACGGTTAATATATAAATCTTCTATTCGAAATTAATAAATAAAAACTAAGGTTTAATCCCTATATAGATTGGTTATTCTTAAATTTAATTATAAACTTTTCAGACTTTCCAGCCATGGTTACCTGACGTAAGAGGGCGTGTCGGCAATTAGTGCTTTCAGGTGTTGCCGGCTGTTGGGCTTTGTAGCCCAGGCTTTATGGGCCAGGCAGCAGAATGCTGCCTGGAACAGCCTTTATCCACTAATGATCCTTTGTCACCCAAATATGTATATAAGGGCGATTGCCCACGGACTAAATTAATCCTTGCTTAAAGAACACCATTAAAGAATATACAGAAAGTTACGCCAGATCCCTGCATTCGATTACTGTGACTGCCGACATATCGGTTATAAATATAACGTATTTATACTTTTTAAGATTCTTTTCGAAATTTATAAAATCGATAATAATTCGTTATTTTAATCGGAATGTTTTTTTCGGTTTTTGGTATATCTGCTTTTTAGTTTTTACCTTATTATATATTTAGCATTTAACCGTTATTAAATGTTTTTAAGCGAATTTCCTTTATATAGGATTATAATTAAGCGATTATTTCGGGTTTTAAATATTTTAATTTTAAGTAATATATTATGGTGTTACCGGTTGACGGTAATTTCGTTATATATGAATTAACGTTTTGTTTATAAGTAATTAAAATTATATAAGGTATTATTACGTTATTATTTTCGATAATAAATTAATTAAACTTAGTTATTAACGTAATAATTCTTTAATTAAATTCATTTCTAATAAAGTTATTAGTTTTCCTCTTATTTTATTAATAATTCTTTTCCGCAATTATCGAAAAAATATTAAGTTATACGTAAAAATTTTATAATAGGGTACGTTAGATAAACGTAACGTTTTCGGGTTTTTAGGACTTTAAAATAATACGTTTATTTTTCTGTTTCTATTAATCAGAACGAAATTCTTTTTGATATATATTCCGTTATTTTAAATCGTTATTTTATAATTTAAGAACCTATTAATAAAGTTGAAAATATATATCGTAAACTTTAAATCCCGAATAAATTCTTTTTTTAAAAAGTACCGTTTATCGTATTATGTTAATTAAATAATAAAAAGTACGTTAAAATTCGTTTTATTTCTTTTAGAAATTTATCTATTTTTTAAATAATTAATTTTTAAATACTTTCTAATAAATAGTTATTTTTTTAAAGGATTAATCCGTAACGATACGTTTTTGGATTAATGTTATTATTACTTAATTAAAACGGAAATTTCTTAGGGTTTTTTAAGGAAACGTATAAAAGTATTAAGGTAATTTATAATATGGATTTAAGTAAGCCTTATAACGTATACTTTACGTATCCGACTTTTAACATTTTCGTTTGTTATTATTACGATTCGTTTAAGAACTTTTTCGATTATTGCGTTTTAAACTTTTTTAAAGATTTTATTACGCGGTTAATTATTAATCTTTTTAATTTGTTCTTAATTAAAATCGTCCTAATTCGAAAAGTTTATAAAAGTCTTACAAAAAACTAAGAAGGTTACTTTAATGTGTTTTATTAACTATTACGGATTCGTTATAGTTTAATAAGTTAAAAGGTTAATTTTAACTTTTAAATAAATAATCTTCTTTTTCAATTTAATTCCGTTTAAAAAGTAAAAACGAATTTGATTAATTAAGTATAATCGATATTATTATAATATATAATTAATCCGTTTAAATGACCGATATAATTCTTTCGGAAATTCCGTAACGTTAACTTTAAATTATTATTTTTTATTATTTTGTTATTTATTTATTAAACCGTTTAATATTTTTTCAAACTTATTTTAATCGTTTTTCGTATTTACGTTTCATATTTATAAATAATCCATTATCGTAAACCTTTTTGGGTTGTTATAATTTAATATATTAATTTTCAAAATTGTTATTTGGGCGTAAATAAGTTTGCTTAATTAATAAAAAAAGAATTAAAATTTATTTTATAAATTCGTTAATTCTTTTTAAAAGGTTTTATACTTTCGATTTATATAATTTTTTCGAAGGATAAATTAGTTGCCCGCGTTAACTAGCGAAATCGTTTTTTTTAATAAGAGGTTAGATCGGGCGACGTAAGTTTAATAGGTTATAAAAGGTTTTAATTAGGGTTAATATATTTTTATAAATTATATTTTTTAGTTTTAGTTTTAAATTCGACCTTAAATTTGTTCCAGTTCTTACGATTATAAATAATTACGGCCGTTATTAATACGGTTATTATTATGGTTAATAAAGGATAGAAATAATTATTATTAATATATAACTTATATCGTCTTATTAATAATTAATTAATTATTAATAATGTGAATTAAACGAATAAAACTTTTAATTATTAAATATAAGGGTTATTAATTATGTTGTGTTATATACCTAGTTATAGGTACTTTAGAACGCGTATTGTATTTTAATATAATTATTATAACCAGAGGCCTTAGCTCAGTAACAGACGGTCGGAGGTTATGGGACAGATTTCCGGTGTGGGCCCCCAGGCCCCCAGGGTCACGTAATGGGCTTAATAAGCTCGGGACGCCTAGTTAGACCCAAAGGAACTTGGTACGTCGAACCAATCGAACCGGGATAACGATTCGAAGTAGTTCGATAAATTCGAAAAAACTTAATTACTAACGGAAAAATAAAACCAGAACGAATTAATAAAGATAAAAATAATATATATACGTTCGTTATTTTTTATAATCTAAATAATATTAACTTATAATATAACTTAATTACTTAAATTATTTTTAATATTTATTATTATTAAACGTAATTATATTTTTCGTTTATTGTTTAAATTTTTATAACATTATTATTAATATAAACCATACGATTAAAGTTTAATAATTAATTAAATTAATTAATTATTATACGTTATAAATTTTTATTTAATAATATAATCAAATTTTAAATAATACGTTATACCGTTAATATATCGGATATTTAAAAACTTACTATATAATAATATAAAAATACTATTAAAAAATTCGAAAAAATTATTTAACGTTTTAAGATTTAAATTAATACTATCTGGACTAACGAAGTTAAAATTAAGCCTAAAAAATCCGAACCTTACGACGGAAAAAGTAACCTATAAAATTTCTTTACTTAAGTACGTATTTATTTCCGTTTCGAAAAAGTTATTAAAAAAGCCGATAAGATTTTTACGGTTATAACGTTTTTTTAAAAAAACGTTTTAAATTAATTTAAGCCTATTTTACGAAATTACTTAAAAAATAAAAAGTTAAATTAATAATAAATTATTAAAACTTTTTTTAATATTATATTAATTTCGAAAAAAAATTAAAAGTTAATTTCGGAAATCCAATTAAGAAAAAAACCGTAACGTAAAGAATTTTCGATTTAAAATTAAAAAGATTAACGTTTAAATATATAATAATATTTAAAAATCTTATAATTAAGGTAAAATAAGTAAATAAAAAAAACGATAATTTTATCGATATTTTTTATAAAGGTTTAAAAAACGACGTTAAAAACGAAATTATTAAAATAATGCGTCTTATTATTGTAAATAAATATATCGTAAAAGCCGTAAAAATCGATAACTGATAATATAAACGCCGATAAAAGCGAAAAAAATAATTCGTTATTAAATTTAGGTTCGAAAGAATTAATTAAAATAAAAAGTACGATATATCTTTTATTACTTATGGAATAATACCAGAATTTATAAAATTGGAAATAATATAAAAAGTTTTTGGAGCTAGATTAAATATTATGATTACGATAAAATAAGTTATATAAAAAGTTAATATAAGGCCTCCAGGAAATAATAACGTAACGGTTAAACCTTAATACTTAAAGAATAACCAAAAGATAAAAAAATCGTTACTTTCAGTATGGTTAAAAAAAGAAAAACCTTAATTTACCCTTAAAGTACGAAAAAGGTTACGAAAAATTAAGGCGTTATCCTAACCCGCAATTATACGATAACGTACCGCTATATTTAATCCAATAGTTATTTAATAGTTACAGGAATACGAAAAATAAAAGAAATTAACGTTAAAAAAATTAATATTTTATACGTAACGAAAAAAGCAATAACGATATAAGTAATAAAAGTTAAGTAAATAAATTAAGAAGTACTAAGGTTAAAACGAAGCTTTATATTCAGGAAAACCCGATCGATATAGGAAATTATATATTATTTATTATACGAAAACCCATTATTTCTGATACCAAAAACAATAAAAGTATATTTAATAACGAATTATACGTATATACTAGCAAAGGTTTGATTTCGAAAATTAAACCGGAAAAGATATTAGAAATTAAAGGTAATACCGATATTTGCGTATTATGGCCATATAAGATATTATTAATATCTTTGTGGTAAAAGGAAACTGGCCAGAAAAAAGGAATTACCCCGAATAAGATTTTATATATTATTACGAATGGTATAATTACAAAATATAAAAGGAATAAATATATCAAACCGTTATAAAAGTTTTATGAAAGGTTATTTGTAACTTACGCTTTAAGTTATTATTTATTAAAAAACCTAACAAAAGGTGTAATTTAAAGGAAAGAATCTAAAAACGCGAAAGAGATATAGCGTAGTATAATGCTCAGTAGTTATAAAAATATTATCTAAAAAAATTAATATATATCCGACGAAAGGAATTTTACGTATAATTTCTTAAACTGGAAGCTTAATTACGACGTTAAAAAGGATAACTAAAAAAAATTTAAAAAGTTAACCGAAAAATTTAAGAACGTATTAAGAAGTTAAAAATGGATCTAAAAAATAAACGTTATTTGTAAGAAAGCTATAGGTTGGTAAAAGTAAAGGAAGTCGGTATCTATCCTTTAAGAAAGCTTTATATACGATAACAAAAAGGATAAAAATTCCTTTCATTATAATCAAAATACGAATTAGGAAAAAATGGTATACCGTTATGATAAATTACAAAACTGACCCGAATTATATTAAACCGGAGGTAATTAACGAATTACACTTATTATGAAAAAATAAAACCGAACCTTATGAAATTAAAAATGTAAAAGGTGCCAAATTTATCTATAATAACGGATAGGTTAACCGCGAAATTAATTACCTCGAAATTTATATTTAAAGATGAAAATAAATTATTAATTTCGATATTATTTTAATACGGAATTATAACATAATTTTCGGTAGAAAATAGTTATATTAATATAACCTTTTAATCGATTAAAAAATTGGTTAAATAAAATTTATTTTATCTTTTATTAATAAAAACGATTTTAAAAAAAATCTTATTATTTAACTAACAGTAATAACGGCAAATATAGGTATAAGGATACGATAAAAACCTTATTACCTAAAGGAATATGATATATAAAAAAAAAAGGGCGAGATAGATATATACGATGCGTTATTGTTATAATCAGGATACGATTATACGAAATAAACGACGATTTATAGCATTAATTTTAAAAGACAGAAAGGATGGTTAAAATATTATTATAATATTATAAATACGAATAGTTTTTTAAGGAATAAGTCGAAATAGAATTATTAGAATATAATAAATAAAATTACGAAATAATTCTGAAAAATAATAAAACGATTATTTTTTATTCCATATATAACTTAAATTAATAAAAATTATACGTATTACGAAAGAATTCGAAAATAAATTACGTAAGAAATATATTAAACATTTTAGGTTATTAAGAAGGTACCTTATATTTTTCGTACCAAAAAAATGGAAAATTACTATTAATAATCGATTATAAATAGTTAAATAATATTATAATTAAAAATCGTACATTTTTACACTTAATTATTAAGATAAAAGATCGTTTTTACGGAATTAAATAGTTTATTACCTTAGATTTACGAAACGGATATAATTTAATTCGTATTAAGTTAAACGACGAATAAAAAACAGCTTTTAGAATTAAATACGGATTATATAAATATTTAGTAATACTTTTAAGGTTTATTAATATATTTGCGATATTTTAAAAAATGATTAATTACGTATTACGCAAATATTTCGATATTTTTGTTATCTGTTATTTCGATAATATTTTTATTTATTTAAATTCGGAAAAGGAATACGAAAAATACGTCCATAAGGTTCTTTAAATTTTATAATTAACGCCGAAAAAAGCAAGTTTTATAAGTAAAAAATACCGTATTTAGGATACGTTATTATCTCAAAACATATTAAGATAAATCTTAAAAAAATAATAGTAATTTAAAAATGGAAAAACATTTATTATAATTACCGAAATCCAGGTATTCCTTAAATTCGTTAATTATTACCGGAAGTTTGTTTGTAATTTTAATAAAATCGCGATATTTTTATTTAACCTAACAAAAAAAAATTAAGTTTTAATAAATAACCGAAATAAATTTGTTTTTAAAGGATTAAAAATACGATTACCAGTAAGTTAGTACTAATTATATATAACTTAAATCGCCTTATAAAATTAAAAACCGATATTTCAGATTACGCGTTAAACGTAATAATCGGGTATAAAAATAATTAAAGTAACTTATACCTTATTGCATTTTATTTTTATAAATTAAAGGCTATTAAATTAAATTATAATATTTTAAATAAATTTTTTTTAATTATTATTAATACTTTTAAGGAATTTAAATATTACTTTAAAAAGTTTTATATTAGGTTAAGGTATATATAAATTATAAAAACTTTACCCGGTTTATTACTATCCGAAAATTAACAAAACGATAATTCCGTTACGTATAATATTTTTCGGAATTTAATTTTATTATTATTTATAAAAAAGGATCAGAAAATAATAAAACGGACGTTTTTAGTACACGACCAGATTTAAAAAAGAAATTTTTTAAGGTTTTATATTAAATATTTAATTTAATAAAGGAAAAATATATAAAACTATAGCAAATCGTAATAATTAAAAAAATAATATTTAATTTATACCAAAAAATTTAATAATATAACGATTAGTTACTAAAAGAAAAAAAAAACCGATAAAACTTAAGTATTAAAAAAATACTAGGAAAAGTAAATACGTAAAATATACGAATATTAATTATACGAATACCTTAAAATTCATAAAACTTTAAAACGGTTATAATATATATATTATTTCCCCGGAATAAAATTAATAATAAAAAAGATTTTATAAAAGTACGATTTATATAACAAAACTAAAATACGATACTATAAATTATACGGAAAATTATACTTATTACCAATCGCGGAATAATTATAAAATTTAATTATTTTCGATTTTATTATTAAATTATTATTATCAGAAAATTTAATAACAGGTATATACTAAGAAAATATTTTTATAATCGTAAATCGGTTTATAAATTTTTTTTTTAACATTTAACGAAAATACGAACGTTAAATAATTAACATACGTTTTTTTGAATATTTTATTAATATATACGGATTTCCGATAAAAATAATATCCGATAAAAGTACTATATTTACTTTAAAATTTTGATAAAGTTTTATAATATAATTAAATTTAAATTATAAGTTTTTAAACGCTTTTAAATTATAAAGAAATAATTAAATACTTAAAATTTACTTATAATATTATATTAATTACGAATAAAATAATTAAATCGAAAAATTATTTATAACTTAATTAATTTATAATATAAATTATTACAAAAATATTAAAATAATATAAATTAACGTTAATTTTAATCTTATATTAAAAGTTTACCGAAACTTATAAAAAAAAACTAATAAATATTAAAACAATTTTTACTTTAAAATAATTTAAATAATTATATATAAAAATAAAAACAAAACTTAAATTCGTACGTATTTAAATGTAAAAATATTATAAATAAAAAAGATTAAAAAACCAATTTTTTAAAAAAGGAAATTGATTTATTTAACCACCAAAAATATTGAAATTAAACGATTTAACAAAAAATTCGATTTTAAGTATATTAAATTATATAAAGTCGCAAAAAAATTTCGAAAAATAATTATCAGTTAAAATTATCCTTTTAAGTTAAATTTTACCCCGTTTTTTATATTTCCTTATTAAAGTTAATACGGGATAGAAAAGGGAGGTAACAAAAAACGTATTAATATAAAAGGTCGAAAAAATTTTTAATACCAGAAAAGAAAACGTTAAAAAATAATATTTGGTTAAATAAAAAGAGTTACTTAAAATTAAAGAATTTATAAAAATTTATAAAAGATTTTACGAAAATTTAATACTTATTAAAAAAAAATTTAGTAATACTTAAAACGTTAAAGTTAAAAAAATTTTAATTTACGTTATTTTGGTCGGATTAATTAATTACGTTCGTAATACAGAAAAATAAAATTATTTCGGCCTTTAACCTACGTTATTTTTCTTTTAAACGTTCGAATTTTTTTTCGCTTTCATACTTTTGATACCTTTACGTAATATTTCGATTTTACGTTTACGTAAAAAAAAAATTTAATTACGTAAACGGACCAAGTAATTAAATAATTTATTAAAATGTTATTATAATTTATTAAAACGTTATTAAACGGAAAATAATTTTTTTTTGGTAAAATGTTTCTAAAGTTCGAAACGGTTTTTTTCCGTAACTAATCGGTTATATTCGATTTCGGAAAATCCGAATAAGTTATAAAAACCGTTTTATTCAAAATAACGAATATATTTTCCGAAATTAAGATATACTTTATAAACTTTTTTTTACGTTTATAACGCGAACAAAAAAAACGCGGATATATTAAAATTAAGGATATTAATTCTTTTTGAAAAAACCAAAACGTTAATACGTTTACGGGATTTTTATTTTTCGATACTGCCTAATATAATAATAAAAAAAAATTTACAAAAAAAGAAAGTTACTTATTAAATAAATACGACAAATAAATTAATCTCTAATGGCAAAAATCCAGGAGAGAAATCGTATTATAATTAAAGGCCTTAACTTAATAACAAACGGTTAGAAATTATAAGATAAATTTCCGGTATGGGCCCCTAGGCCCTTAAAGTTACGTAATGGGCTCGATAAGCTCGGAACGCCTAATTGGACTAAAAAAAATTTAGCACGTCGAGCCAGTCGAGCCGGGATAACGACTTAAAATAACTCTATAGGTTCGAAAAAACTTAACCACCAACGGAAGAATAAAGCCAGAACAAGCTAATCGAACCAAAAGTAACATATATACGTTCGTTACTTTCCTATAATCTAAATAATACCAGCTTATAATATAACTTAATTACCCAGATCACCTTTAATATTTGCTATTACTAAACGTAACTATACCTTTAATCTATTATTCAAATTTTTACAGTATTACTGCCAACATAAACCGTACGATTAGGGTTTAATAGTTGGTTAAGCCAGTCAGCCGTCACAGTAATCTATCTTCGGAATATATATAGTCCGATTAAAGGGAGCCTTTCCGTATATGGAGTGTTAACGCAACCCCTGCTAGCTGACATTTTCCGTATATGGAGTGCTAGCATACCGCCTGCTAGCTAACATTAAATGTCCTGATATATCCGTACAAATTAATGTTACCCACCTACTTCCTGAATTTACCCACTTTCTGAATTGGTCCATAATACCGAATACGAACGTATTATTAATAACACTCCTTAATATTTTAACGAAAACGTTATATTTTTAATTTATTTTAATTTCTATTAATATAATATATTTTTTATTTCCTTTTAATGTATTTTTATAACTCTTTTTAAAAAGTTCTTTACGTATTATTATTTATATCTTTTAATAAAAACTTTAATAATTTTAATATCTTTAATATTTTTAATAACTTTTATAATTTTTATAATTTTTATAATTTCTATAATTTCAGAAAATATATTATTAATGTTCTTAAGTATTATAATACGCCCTTAAAACTTTAAGGTTTTTAATTTTTTAACCCTTATTATTATATTATAAAACGGCGCTTTTAACGGATATAAAATTTAAGGTTATTAAGATCATTTTAAATAAAATCCGAATATTATAAGGATAACGATCTTTTCTGAAATAATGGTCCGGAGTTAATTCTAACGTTTTTATTTTTTAAGCCGTATATTATATTATAAAATACCTTTTAAGGCCGTAATTAACCGTTAGTAGTTCCGGGCTTATTAGCATAAAAACCTTTTAATTATTTTCGGATTTTAAAACGGTTTATTCGAGTTAAATAGTGAAATATTTATTACCTTAAAACCCGACTATATTAAAACGTTTAATTTAAAATCTTTTAAAAAAAATTAAAAAGCCTTTATTCGCTTAATTTATATATTCTGCTATTTAACGTATTTCGAAATCGGACGGCATTCTTTTTTTAACTTTTTCGTCCAATATTTATTTCGCCAGTATATCTTTTTGCAAAGGGTTAAGGATTTGTTAATATTGATGGCCTTAGGCGTAGAATCTGGCGCCTCGTTTTCGTATGAATAAGGTGTTCTTTGTTATACCTTATTTGTTAGCCGTTGCTTTTTGTTAAGCGCCTGCAGCAATTTCTGGTAAGGCCTGCTGCATGCTATACTTATCGTTAGGTCCCATTTCAAATTGGAGCTTCAGAAACGTTGTGTGGGTTGAGTTATTAAAGACTGTTAATAAAAGGGGTGGGTGTTGAAGCAGCGAAAATCGATTCAGGAGTGGGTAAATTCAGGAAGTGGGTGGGGGACACTAGGTACTGTTGTTTCGAATCAGAGTGTCCCCGCCCCACTTAGCTTCTATATCACACACCTTTTTTTGTATGCGTTGTTTTATAACGCCTGTAGCCCTTCGACAACAACACAATAATAACTATAATAACAGAAAACGAAACTTTCGTAATTGTTTTTTATACGCAGTCTTATTATTAATAACTTCTTTAACTAATTTAATTCCTATTTTGCTTTCCGTATTGCGAAAACTAGGCTAACCTAGCCGAATCCGTCCTAAGCTATCTGGCCGTACGCGTTCTTTTTTAAAGCTAATTCGAATCGATGAGATTACGAACGAATATTTCGAAATATTTCTTCGGGCTAATTCCGCGATAGTTCCGAAAAGGATTCGTAAGCCGTTTACGAAAACGGCTAACGTTATCGTAAAATGCCGAATTATTTTTATTAATATCCGAAATAATAATATCCATAAAGCAGCTGTTAATAAGTAATTAACTGCCGCGAAAACCGTTCTAAAAACCGTTTTAAAAAAAAAGTAAGTAATAAATAGTTATTTCCGAAGTTAAAGATTTTAAAAAATCCGAAATTAAAGACGTTACGGATATAAAAGGGGAAATAAAAAACGCCTTTAAAGTTACGGATAACGAATTTTCCGAAGATAAAATTTTTCGAAACGAACCTTTTAAAAATAAAGCTTTTCGAAACGAATTTTCCGAACCTTCCAAAATAAAGCCTTTTAGTACGAACTTTTTAAAATTACCCTTTTTAAAGTTTTCCTTTCCGAAAACGAAACCGTTCCGAATAACGATATTTTTATTAAAGCTTTCGAACTTATACTTTTTAATATACGTACGTAATTTTTTAATATTATTAAGGTTATTATTAACGGTAAATTGCCGAAAAAATAATTTAATAAAATACGGAACGTTATTTAAATTATTAATTCGTAATAATTTAAACGATATATTCATAATTATTTTACAAAAATATTTAAAAATAAAAAGAATTTGTTTAATTTTATTAATTAATGCGTTATTAATTATATTAACGAAAAGTTGTAGGACGAATATAAATATAACTTTCGATATACGTTCGTTTAAGTTAAAAAGTTTACGTAACGCCGTAAATTTAATTACGAAGTTATATTATAATTTTTTTCGATATTATTATACGGTATTTTCGAACTTAATAAATTTATTAAAATTCTTATTAATATTACGAAACGTAATAAAAAGAACGTTTTTTTAAATTTTATGTATAATTTTAACCCGATTTTACCTTTAAACCTTTTAATAACGTAATAAGCTAAAAAACTTTCCTTATATAACGGTAACGTTCGTCGTTTTTTAATAATCATATTTTATAATAATTAACCCGCGTAAAAAAAATCCTTTTATTAAAGTTTCTCGAAACCGTAACGTTATAAGCGTTATAGAAATACCTACGTTTATAACCCTTAAGGACCTTTTACCGGTAACCTTTAAGGACCTTTTATTAATAATTTTTATAACAGGTCGAAAGCTTATTACGAAATATCCGTTTATACCTACTTCTGGTATGCAGGCCGAATTCGATAAAAACTTTAAGGTCCGTAAAGCCTTATCGATTACGTTTGAATGTAAGAAAGGTAAAAGTTGCCTTAATTATAAAAACGTTAAGTTTTAGATATATTAAGTTACAACCGGTATTTATTACCATAATATAACATTCTAATAGTTCGTTCGTTAAGATAACGATATTAACCGACAGGACGTTATATATAAAACGTTTTCGATTAGGTTATATAACGAATTTCATAAGAAAAGAAACGCGGCGGACGCGGAATTTAAGAACGTTAAAAAATAACGCAAAATAGGCTAGCCTTTAAAGGTTCCGGAAACTAGGTTTTTAAAACCCAAAAATAACGGTAATAATAATAATACGAATATTATATATAATTATTTCGGAAAAGTTTTTTTAAGTATAATAATTAATAGGTTTTAAGTTAATAAATAATAATTTTTAACGAAATATATTATATAACAGGATTATTTAATTACTTAAACCTTTTAAAATTTTTCGAATTTAACGGTTACGGTAAGCAAATATAACGATTAATAATTACCTTTTATATTATATCCTTTAACGCGAAAAAATAATAATTTTTTCGATTTATTTATTCGTAATTTTTCGCTTTTTATCCCCGAAAGTACAGATACCGATAAATTACTTTAAAACGTATATAAAGGATTCGTAACAGTTTATAATAGTAACGGAAAAAAAATTAAGTATTTATATAACGTCTTACGAAATAATAATATTATGCTTTAATAAATACGTTATTTTTTTAACGAATAGTTTATATCTTAAAAATTAAATAAAAAGTTTTTAAACCTTTTAAATTATACGTTAAATCGTATATACGAAACCCGTTTAAATTCGAAAACGTTTTTAAAAACCCGAAAATGTTATTTTATTTATGATCGAATAAATTATTGTGCAAAAATAATAATTAAAGATAAACGTTTTTTTGCGCTATATTATTATTATTTAGGAAATTATTAATTTTATTACAAAAAATCTAGGTTTTTAAAGTGCATATATAATGCAAGGTTGATATAGGTTCAAGCTTTATTTTCCAGGCTGAGCCAAATATATAGAAAATCATTACACATATAATCCACACGATAAATACTATACCTAGTATCTTCGAACACGATAACTGATCAAAAATTTTTACGGTTAAGATAAATTATATACCTTAATCCCATAAAACCTTACTTTAAAGCAGAATGCGTAATTGCCGATAAGCTTCGACTTTAATAAACCTTATGCCAGCTGGCTATAATAAACCTTAAGAATAAACCTTAAGGATAAACCTTAAGAATAAACCTTAACGATAAACCTTAAGAATAAACCTTAAGAATAAACCTTAACGATAAACCTTAAGGGTAAACCTTAAGTACGCATAAAAGGCTGTACGAGCTTTCGCCAGTCTTAATCATTCCCACAGCACCTTTTCGAGTTACCTTTATCAAGACAGCTAAACATGCCGCGCCATTTCAACTATACCATACCGGTAATCCGTAACGAAAAGATTTACCAAGAAATCGTCTCATTTATAATCCAAAGCCCCCATAAAGTTACTGGACGGGCCAAGACGATCGACAGCACCGTCGATCTAAAAGACCTGTTTTAAAAAGACCGAATTCGGCTTTTAATCTTCGGATACGATTTAATTCAGGTTTATATATGATAACGAAAAAAAATACCTATTTTTAATTAATATTCTTTATTAATAATACGTATAAAAAAGCGAAATATTTTTTAATATAAATGTAACGAACCTGTTATATATCCACCTGGAGGTATAAGCAGTATCCGAAATGGGGGTTCTTGATTTGTAGGTAATAATAGCATAATAAATAGGGTGTTCGTTAAAAAGATTTACGGATTTTTTCTTTAATCGGAAAACGGTATAGTTGCTTTTGATTAAAAATTTAAATTAATAGTTAAAAAGCGAAACCAGATGGGTATTATTTATAAAGGGAATCGTTCGTTATATATCCATTTTTAATAAGTAAATGTGTTATGAATTTGTTTAATTTATGTAATTTATATAATTTAGTTCTAAATTATTTAAATTACATAAATTAATTAGATTATTTAAATCTTGGCGTAAGGAAGTTAAGTTTTTTTTTGCCTAAAGTTTATCCGGTCGGAGTTTTTTTTAGAAATTTCCGAGGTTAGGTTTTTTTAAAGTTAGGAATTTTTGTTTTTGTATTATAATATTATTTTCCTTTTTTAAGGATTTTTGTTTTAAAGATAAAACCGTAGGTAATTTTTTTGTTATTTGTTAAAAAGGTTTTTTTAAATTTTTTTTTAGTTAATTTTATTATAATAGGTTGTATTTAAAAGAAAAAAAGAAAAAAAGATTACGTTCGAATTAACGTAATTTTTGTAACGTTCGTATTAATTCGATAAGAATATTTAATATTAAGGTATTTCCCTATTTTAATTATATTCGTTTTGGTAAAATCGATTATTTTTTCGTTTTAAAAAATTAAAGTTGTAATTGTTATATTTGCCGTTAACGTTTATTTTGTAACGTTTTAATTATAAACTTTTTAAAAAAAGTAAACGAAATTTAAAATCGTTTGTTCCGGAAATAACGAAAAATTAAGGATAACTTTTTAACGTTTTAAGAAATTGCAAAAAGGGAATATAAGGTAATAAAAAAAAGATTAACTAAATTATGGCATTAACAAACCGAAAAATCGAAAAGACTTATTGGGAAATTAAAACGGTTACGCTTTTAATAGGACTTTTTTTTTAAAAAAAAAGGGCCTTAAAAATGTTAAAAAAGGGTTTGGAGTTGGATTAATTGAAAAAACGGGAAAAGTTAAAAGAAGAACAGCATCGTATGAAAGCAAAATAAGTACGGTTTGTTTTTAAAATAAATGCTACGATAAAGGTATTTATTTTTTTCGGCTGGAACGTTTTAAATTTGGATTTAAGTAAGGGATCGTTATCGCTTATAACTTTGGCTGGATTGGAAACGGTCGGTTAGGGTTTTGTCGGTAAAAATCCTTAATTAGATTTATCGTATTCGTTAGGTACTTAAGTGGTTTTTATATGTTATCTTTAAGTAAGTAATTTATTTACTTAACCAGGTATTAAATTTTATTTTTAATTATTTTAAAATTTAATATTTTTTCGATTTCGAGGTTTTTTTTAAACGGGGCATTTTTTGGGGCTGGTTTTAATAAGGAAATATGGAATATAAGGTATATTTTTATGGTTTTGGGTAATAATAGTTTATAGTTAGTTTTTAAAATAACTTTTTTAATTTTAAATGGGTTAAGTTTTTTAAAATTAAATTTGTTGCTGGATTTTTTCGTTTTGATTTGGAAAAAGTTTAACGTTACGTTTTGTTTTTAACATAATAAGTAAATTTTATTTTTTTTCGTTAAAATTAATCTTTTAATTTTTTTTATTATAATATTAGGTTATTTTTTGTTACAAAAATTATAATTTAATTTATAATCGGACTTATATTATTTTAATTTTTATAATAATTATTTTTGTTCGTAAAGTTATCGTAATAATAATTAATATCTTACGTATTAGCTGTTTTGGTCGGTAAGTTATTATATCGTATTTATATATAGTTATATAAAGTAATATATTTATATTCTTATTAATGGACGTATTATAAATTATTTATGTAAATAATAAAAGTTTAATTTAATTATTTTGCTGATAATTAATATAATTTCGAAAGTATTATTTTAAGGTTTAATTTAATCGTTTTATTTAATTATTTATTTCAAGGTAATAAGTTATTAAAAATTTAAGTTTAATATCGATTTGTTTAAAAAAATTAATATTAAATTTAGATATAAAAAGTTTATTTTAATTAAAAATAATTCTTTTTAATACTTTATATTTATTAAGATAATATCGGATAAAAGTATAAGTTAGTTATTTTATCGTTATAATTTTTTTAAAAGGTAAAAAGTATTTATATTTGGTAAATTTATTAATAATTACCTATATCGTATTATATTTAATTCCGGTAACGGGATTTTTCGATATAAGGAAATTAATAATAAAATTTTAAGTTATAATATTTTATGCTTTATCGGGTATATTTATAAGCTGCAATAAGTTATATGGTTTATAGTAAGTTATTTTTACCTTATTATAAATATTATAATCCTTAATTATTTATTTAATTATTTAACGGAATTTTGAAAAATTATAATTTTTTTAAAATTATTTGGTAATTTTAAATATTCCTTAGTATTTATGTAAGGGATTTTTATAAAATTTTTTAATAAATTCTTTTTGTTATTAATAAGGAACGTAAATTTTGTTACGAAATAATAATTAATTTTTATCGGTTTTTTTTAACTATTTAATTTTTTTTTAAATTATAAAAGTTTTTAAATTGGGTTAATTTTTTTAAAATAAGTTATTTTAAGGTTATATATAATTATATTATTTTATCGTTTTTACGATATAATACTTATATGTATCGTTTAAAAATTTTAGGGTCGTAATTTTTTTTTCGGCTTAAAATATCCACTTAAATATTTTCCTTATTTTTAATATGGTAAATTTTAAAGTTAAATTTAGATAAAAAAATTATTTAATTTTTATAACGTTTATTTACTTTTTAAGTTATTATAAATCGGGTAAAATTTTTATAATTTAAATAAATATTAAATAATTTTTGGTTTTGTTAAAAAACGGTTTTTATTTTTTAAGTATTAAAATAATCGTTAATAATTTTTTATCGTAAATAGGATATTTAAATTTTGTATCTTTAAGAATTTTAAAAAAGTACGTTATTAAGTATTATTTTCCGTTATTTTTTAGTTATTCCAGAACTATTTTAAGGGCGTAATTTAAAACGTTTATTTTAAGCCGTTTTTTTTTGTTATGGTTTAATAACTTAATTATCGGGACGTTAATAATTCTGTTTTTAATTTTTTAAAAAGTTTTTTTTACTTTTTTTGAAAATTCGAATTTTTTTCCGACATATTTTTTAATAAGAAGTTTAATTAAGGGGTTAACAAGTTTACCGTAATTTTAAATTAAGGGTTGTACGTAATCGGTAAATCTTAAAAATTAACGGATATTAATAACGGTAATTTTATTAAGGATCGGTTAATTTTTAACGGCTTTTATCTTAAAGTCCTAAATTTGGATTTGTTCTGGGGTAATAATAAAGCTTAAAAAGTTTAATTTTTAAGTATATTATACGTTTTTTTAACGTTTATTAATAAATTAACTTTTTTTAAATATTTTTAATACTTAAGTAATATATTTCTTATATTTTTTTAAAGTTTTTAAGTAAATAAAAATATTATCCAAGTAAACGTAAATAAATTTATTTAAAAATTTCCGTAAGATAATAATAAATATATGTTAAAAGTTAACTAGAGTATTAATTAACCTTTATAGTATAATTTTATATTCGTAATATTTATAAATAATCCTAAAAGCAGTTTTTTATTTTTCGCTTTTAATTATTTAAATTAAATAATAACCGTTTAATAAATTTAAAGCCATAAATTATTTAACTTTATTAATATTTTTTTTTATGGTATTTATTAACGTTAAAAAAATTTATTCTTAATAATAATATCGTTAAATTATCTGTAATTATGGATTCGTCGGTAAATAAAATTTCCGTTTTTATTAATCTTAATTTTATTATCTTTTATTTTAGGTATTATTATAACTGGATACCTTATAAATAATTCGGATTTTTAAATATAACCTTTTTTAAAATTTCGTTAAAAAATTTTTTAAAAAGCCTTAATTTTTTTAAGGTTTATATGATAAATTTAATAAAATTTTGGATAGTATTTTTTTAATAAAAATTTTATAATTTTATTAATTATAATTAAATAATTTTTTTTAAATTCGTTTTTTAAACAATTTTTAAACCGTCGATATTTAAGGGGTACCGTTATTATAAGGTTAAAAAGTTTAATTTTTTTTAATTATGTAACAAATTTTATAAAGCTTTTTTTTAAAATTATTCCATAAAAATGTTTATTTTTTTTAATTAATATATATTTTGCTAAAACGAAATTACGGTATTTTTAAAATAATATCGTATTTTAAAATATCGGCAATATCGAAAATAATTCGTTTTAAATATCTTTATATTTAAACCTTAAATTCCTTTATTTTTCGGAAAATTTAACCGTTATCGTAAATAAATAAGCTTCCGTTAACTGTTTATAATTTGTACGATTATTATTTACATTTCCAAGGAATTTAATATTTTTTAATTACTTTAAAAAAATAAAATTTTTTTTTATTCCGGAATCGATTATAACGTTAAATATTTTGTTTTTATAATAAATAGAAATCTCGATTTAATTCCGTATTTCTTTTTTTACCTTACATAAGGTTTTGTATATAAAAACTTTTCGATACCTTATTTTCGAAAACCTTTATAATTTTTTAATTAATATATCTTGGGGGTTAAAAAACGTTTTTATTTACGTACTTTCCGGGTTATATGCTTAATATAATGGTTATTTATATATTTAAACCATTTTCTGTTACCAAGTTAATATTTAAAAACGATTATGTTTTTTTAACTTTTTTTTAAATTTTATACTTTATAAATTATTAGGTTAAAAAAGTAAACCTTTAAAAAGGGTATTTCCATAATTAAAAAGTCGTATTTGTTATATAGTATTAATACGTAATATAAATATCCTTACGTTATAACCTTTTAGCTTTATTTTAATTTAAGATATAAATAATAAAATTTAAGGTAATCTGGTTATTAAGGAGTTTTTATATATCTATATTTATCGTTTAATTTTATAAACGTTTTTTTATTATATTTTGGCCAAAAATCGTTATTTTTTTTAACGCGTTAATAAATAAGGTAAGTATAGTTATAATAAGTAATAAAGTATAAAAACTTATAATTATTTATCGGTTTAAGGTATATTATATATTCCAGGAAAATATAATGCTTAAAAAATAATTATTTATAGTTATCGAAATCCTTTCGTAATTAATTATTTTAATCGTATATTTTATATTCTTATATATTAAGGTAATAAGTATATCCTAACGTAATAATTATTTTAAAGCTTATTCGTCCCGGATAATATTTGCAAACTTTAACTATAGCACTTTTATAAATAATGCAATTTTCGTAATCTGGATCGTTATTTTTAATCCTATTGGTCGTAATAATAATAAATTTTTAATCGGCGGAAGTAAGGTTTATTTCTTTTTTATCTTTATTTTTGCTATCTGTATCTCGTTCGGCCGTACGGATCTTTTTTTTAGGCTGGAAAATCCTATCCCTTTAAGAATTTTTTTTGGAAATTTCTTTTTTTTGTTAAAAAATAACATTTGCTTTTAAAATAACCTTTTTTACTATAGTTAAAATATTTAATTTTGGATTTATCTTTTTTAAATTCCGTTAAAATAATATTAGTTTTTTTTTAAAATCTATCCTTTATTTTCTTATTATTATTAAAACGTTTATTATTATTTCGTTTACTAGTACCTTTTTTCTTAAGGTATCGATCGAAAATACGTCGGTCGGAAATAATAACTTTATTTATATATTCCTTAAAGGAACCCGTTTTAGGTACCTTAAATATTTTATTTTTAACTTAAAATTTCAGGCCGTCGTAATAAAAAAAAATTACGTATTTTGGAATAACTTAAAAATAATTATTGACCGGTTAAATTTAATCGTATATTTAACTGTTAATATGGTTTATTAAAATTTATATATTTATTTAATTATATATTATTATTTATTTATATTTTTAAACGAAATTTGCATTTTTTTTTCGAAATTTTTATAATTACTGAAAATATAATTAATAACGTCCAGATAATCGTCGGAAGGATTTATTAGGTAATCGTTAAAAATAAGTTCGAATTAATCGAATATTTTTTTAATAAGCAGTTAAAAGATAATTATTATCTTTTTGTACTTTTCCGTAAAAAAACCCTTATATTATTTAAAATAAAATTTAGCCTTAATTAAAAATCCTTTTATGTTAATAAACCCATTATAAGGTTTAAAAAAATTAACTTATAACCTTTAATATTAAATATTTTATGGTAGGTAGGAAAGGGTATAATTTTTCGTTCCCGACCAAATAAAAAAGGGATAAAAGTTTACGGATAAGGGGTAAACGTTTTAAAAAAAAATATTAAAGTTTTTAAATAAGGAATAATTTTTAAAATAACGGATACTTTTTTTAATCGTTAGGTAAATTTGGTATTTTTTTTTTGAATTTTACGATTTTTTTAACTATAAGATTTAATCGTTAATTAATCGTAAGTTTTTTTTTTCCCTTTTTCCGTTTTTATAATAAAAACTTTTTTAATTTCTTTTTTTTTTTTTTGGTCCGATTTTTTAAGCCGGATTTCGATAATTTTTTCGGTTTCCTTAAAGGCGGGGGTTAGTTATTATTAAAAAAAGGAAATTTTTTCTTAATCTTTAATTTTGGTAATTTTCGGTAATATGTTATCGATTAACTAAAAAACTTTTTTAATAAGGGATAAATTATTTAATTTAATTATTAATTTCTTATTAGTTAATAATAAGGATTAAGTATATTATTTATTTATTAAACGTCGTTTTATAATATCGTTTTTATTAAATTTAAAAAAACTTATATTTAATTAAGCCTTAAATTATTCGTTAATTATTAATTAAGGAATTATTAAAATATAACGAACTTATTATATATTTATTTAAAAATATAAATAATATCCGAAATAAAGGTTTTTAATTTATAGATAATAATAATATAATAAATAAGGTATTCGTTAAAAAAATTTACGGATTTTTTTTTAATCGGAAAACGGTATAATTATTTTTAATTTAAAACTTAATTTAATAATTAAAAAATAAAATTAAATAAATATTATTTATAAAAAAAATCGTTCGTTATATATTTATTTTTAATAAGTAAGTATATCGTAGATTTGTTTAATTTATGTGATTTATATAATCTAGTCCTAGATTACTTAGATTACCTAGATTAACTAAATCACTTAAATTTTGGCGCGGGGAAGCCAAGCTTCTCCTTGCCCGAGGTTTACCCGGTCGGAGCCTTTTTCAGAGACCTCCGAGGTCAGGTTTCTCCAAAGTCAGGAACCCCTATTCTTGTACTGTAACAATAAATCCCTTTTACCCGTTAGGTAACGGTATACTTTTTTTAATTAATAAAACGTTAAAAAAATAGCGCGTTTTAAAAAAATTTATTATTTAATAAAAAAGTTACGATAATATTATAACGTATATTAATATCCGTACCTTTAATATATTAACGTTTTGTTAACGATATAACTTTCTTATAGGTCCCCTTAAATCCTAACCGTCCTTTAATGCTTATATATGTAACAAAGCAATCCGAAACTTACTATCGTTACCGTTTTAAAGTTACGGATAATTAAGATTAGAAAAAATACGATAAACGGCGTAATTAATACCTTAAAATAATATTACTTAAAAAAGAAAAAGTTTAAAAGGATACGATACGTATATTTAATACGGAAAAAGTTTTAATAATAATTTAATACTTTATTTTTTTACTGTATATATATTAATTAATTAAATCCTAACTTACGCGCATAATTTTAAAATGGCTGTTAATTTTTTCCGTCTATTATTTAATTTATTTATAATAATTTATAAAAAATAACCCGAATTATTCGTTGTTAGGAAAATTATTAAACGTATATTTAACGTAATAACGTATATAAGCTGTAAAGTCGCAAAAAAATACTTTAATAAGGTTAAAGTTAAATAAATATATAAAAAAAATATATAATTTAATTCCAGTTTTTAAATATATCGCATATATTTCGTCCGAATAATAAAAATTAACGTTACTTATTATTAATACGGAATATAACCTAGAAAACGGATTTATTAACGGTAATACTTTTTTTTTAACTATAAAATAAAAATTTTGCGGTTAATAAACCTTTAATATATAAAGATATTAAATAATCCGTTAATAATAATCGCTAGCAGTATATTAAAGTAACGGTTTCGTTTTAAAATTTGCTATACGAAAGAAATAAAACTTTTAAATACTTAACCGTAATAACGGTAAATATTACGCTTATTAATACCCGATTCGTTTACGAAAATAAATATATCCGAAATATATTTAATAACGGTATAAAAATATTACGTCCGTTACCTTAAATCCGCTTACGTAATTTTAATTTTAATTTCTTATTATCCTAATCGATAATCTTTAAATATTCCGAAATCGTAAAAATAAATACGTATATATCGTAATAATCGGTAAGGAATTATTATATTTCGTTAAAATATAAATCGGACTTATAAATTAACTTTTTTAATAACTTTTATATAATTAACGTTAATTAATTAAAATAACGCGTAATAAAATAATACGTAATAAAATAACGATAATAATATATAATACGTACGTTAAATATTTAAAAAAATAAACTTAAAATTTTCTTATAGTAATAATTTATTCCGTTAATAAAGAACCGCCTGTTAGCTTTATATTAGGTTCGGTATCGTTTAATCGTACGTTTATCGACGTCGAATATAATAACTAGGTTACCGTTAAGAAAACCAGACTTAGTTATATAAGCTAATAGGTTATATTTTTATATCGTTATAAGGCGTTTATTATATTTGGCGTTCGGATTAAAGTTAATTAATGCTTTAAGCGTTTCGAAATATCGTATATCATACGAATCGTTTATTAAAAAAGCTTTAATGCGTTATTATTAAGTTGTTGTCGAAGGTTGACCCGCGTTATGAAGGGGCGCATACAAAAAAAGATATGTGATTCAGAAGCTAAGTGGGGCGGGGACACTCTGATTCGAAACAACAGTATGGCCCAGTCAGACCTCCACTCGGAACCCCATGCAATCTCCGAAACTCCGATCATATCCGATATTCCCGCCATATGCCACATTCCTGACAACTACCAGTTTTCTAACAGGAACATAGAGCCGCCGATACGCATTCCGCTGAGTTGGTCTCAGCTTTGATAAACAGTGTGAACATCAAGTTTCATTCAAACAAAACGTCAAGCAAAGACTGTGAAAGAATACTCAGCCTACCGCTTTTGTGTAGATGTTACCATGGCATCCCCAGGAATGGCTTACAATAGAAATGGCTTACTCCTGCCAACCTTGATTTTTGCTTTATTGGTAACGCCAGCTCTTTGTCGAACGAACACTCAATTCCAAACATTCTTTCCGGCCTGGGGACCCCGGCTCAAGCGGATCAGGGACGATAACTGCACAGCGCAGCGTGATGCGTACAACGATTTAAGCAATAGCAACCGGATGGTGGTTTTCGACCTCGCTAACTGCTTCCTAACTAACATGGAAGAGTTTGAGAAAACTGAGATGGGCATTGTGGCAATACTTTTTGGATTATTGCCTTCTCTTCTCATGATCATTGGGCCATCGCCCGAGGAGATAAGTCTACTTATGTTACGGCGCCCGGTTTTAGCATTGCTGCTCGCCATTCCGCAACCATCATTGCGGCTTTCTGACAATCCCGCAAGCCAAGTTGAATTGTTGCAACAGCCGGTAGAGCTTACATATCGACCTGGAGGTACATTTCTTGCTCATCCACCCATTTGCTTCCAATTGATGGTATCCGTGTTGGAGTATGGGCTGGCCTGCCTCGCTGTCGCCAATACAGTCTACCAGGCGTACCAGCTTGCGTACTGGACTGTGACTGTATCAACTATTGCCATCTATAGTGAGCCATTGCCGCAAACGTTTGCACCATTGTTATGGTTGCTACTCATTGTCGCAGTGCATGCGATGGGATATCTCGAAATAAGACTGCGTTACCAGGCTTCCCACGCGAAGACGTGCGAGAAAGGGGGGCTGTTTTGGCCAAGGATTCGACGCGAAGCTACACCTTGCCTTTATGGCGAACCTCATATCCTGGCGCCAAGGCATCATGGTGTTGCGCAGAGCCGGCCGCCGGCCGCAGCTTATCTGCTGCAAGCCCTGTTCTTTTGGAAGAATATTGGCGTGGCCGTGTTGTTCATCTACGGCACAGTGATCCTTTCAAGCCAGATTTTCATCTCGCTCGGGGACGCCATTCCTGTAATGGCGAGATTTATTTTAGGATCTATTGTATGTAGATGGGTTTTGACGTTTGAGCTTCGAGGAATGACAGAAGTTACCAGTCAAGCGTTGATTCCAACCAGACGAATCGCACGTCACCCTGCTCGAGGTCGACTACACCATCCCCAAGTCCAACTTGACGTACTTCGCCGACCTCGACGTTAGCCGCACGCACCTCGTCAGCCACCTGCTGAGGCCCGGCCTGCACCTCACAACGGACAACGCCAGCACCAAGCTCGTCATGGACCCGTCAGGTTCCTCGAGGCCCGCTAGGGGAATGCTCGGCATCATACTCGGCGCCGTGGGCTGCTCGTTCAAGAGGGAGATCAAGCCCTCGTTGCTCAGTTCTCACGATACCTCATTACCTTTCCTTAGGAGAGGTCGGGGGACCCGGCGGCGAGAGAAGAGCAGCGGCAACTAAGCTTGACGGGATGGTCCACCTTCCTTCCCTAGTCCATATGGTCTTGCGGACTCTACCTAGAGTTCATTTTCCTCAGCCGCAAATTCAAACTCTACAGGGGTTTGCCATTCTCATCATAGCCCAATCCCCATCCCGAGCCTTATCGCATCTATAATATACTAATACGACGACGCTACCCAAAATACACCAAACCAAAGCCTTTAACCAAATTGGGCTACTGGCTGCGGCTGATCACTGACCCGACAGGGTTTGCGCAGTATGCCGAAGCCACGGACTTCTTTTCGCGAGTATGCCTGCGCTTTTAAGCGCGATAGACAGGCATCTATTATTTCTTCATTTTTGTTTTTTGGTCCATATTTCAAGTCCATCTATACCTTCTAGCCCTTTTTTTTTCTTCTCCCCCCCCCTTTATTGTTCATCCTACCGAGGTTCAGCACGTCGGAAATAACGACCAGATTGGAAACAGGGACTACCCCCTAGAATTTGCAACTACACGCCTTATGGGCCTCTGAACACAGGCTGTACACGAGCTCACACGAAGGAGCGAACGGGGACGGCATGAACCTAGTGTGCTGATTGGGACACCGGTCGGTTACGAGACGTGGAATATACGGGAGGAACTGTATCTAGACACTCTGTATAGCTCCACGCCCCAGGCGCCCCTGAGAGGGACTGCGTTGGCTGCCTAGGTAGATTAGGGTAACCGCATTTTTGTATGGATCAGCGTTAACTCCTCTCGAGGTCCATTAAGCTAAAAGCTGGATAGACGAGTAAAGAGGAGGTATAAAAGGAAACTCCCATGTCAATATATAATATTCATCAAGCTTCTTCCAAACACTATTAATAACAACCCATAGAAATACTCTTGGCGGGCCGCATATAAGAGGGATCATGAGTTATTTACAAACCTGGTTCTTCTACTATAGTTCCAATTAAAGCCTGACGCCTTGATTAACCCTATGAATATGCTGACATCAGCAACCAGAGGTGGCCATAGGTGGTCCTATTGGACATAACTTAATAGCCAAAGTTGGGGTTAACATGAGTTATTCTTTATTCTCCTTTCCTCTCTATACCGGTTTGGGTTTTGGCTATTTATCATACAAGCCCTCATCCAAATCGGCGTGATGAATGATGGCCATAATGAGATATGCATCCCTAAGGAGTCTCACATACCCGAGGGATCCTGTACATTCCCGAGGGGTCCTGCGCATTCAGGAGCCCTGGTATCCAATAGGTCCCACAGCGATTATGGGCCTAGATCCAGCTATCGGCTAGATCCGACCGCCCACCCCCAAAAAACTCCCTTCTCTGTTCTATTCATTCTCCCCGGACCGACTCGCCTCCTTCAGCAGCGGCAGTTTCGCCACGATCTTCTCGCACAACGCAAACAGGGACCTCGCATTGGTGATGTCCAGCGTGCTCAGCTCGGCGCCGAGCTTGGTGCGCACCCAGCCGCGTA
Organism: Monosporascus sp. MG133; assembly: GCA_004155925.1. Lineage (NCBI taxonomy): Eukaryota > Fungi > Ascomycota > Sordariomycetes > Xylariales > Monosporascus > Monosporascus sp. MG133. The sequence continues at coordinate 172,259 of QJNX01000046.1, read as the reverse complement.
GCTCGACGGCTGACAGCGAGTCGAGGCCGTACGCCTGCAGCGGCTTGCCGGGCTCGACTTCGGTCTCGAGGCGTAGGACCCGGGCGACCTGCGCCGACATGAGACCGACGCAGGCCTTGAGGAGCGCCGGGGCGTCGGCGGCGGCGGCCCCTGAGGACTCGTGCATGACCCGGAAGGCGCGCACGGCCTGATCGGCCGCGTCGTTTCCGCCTTCCTCGTCGGCCGCCGCTACGGCGTTGCTGCTGCTGTTGAAGAGGTAGCCGAAGCGGGCCTCGCCCGCGAGCTCCGAGAAGCCGTCGTTGGGGAGCGGGAACGTGATGCCGGTGATGAGCTGCGCGACGCTGGCCTTGTTGATGGGGTTGCACCGGTCCTGCTGCAGGACCGAGTACGAGAGGATACTGCGCAGGGTGCCCTCGTTGATGGGCGTCCACTGCTTCTTATCGAAGCGCGCCTCGAGCCCGCTGCCCTGCTCCGCGATGTACCCGACGTCCTCGATGGCGCCGAGGTCCACGCTGTTGGCAGGGAGCCCGAGGGAGTGCCGGTAGTTGGCGAAGGCGTCAAGGAACGCGTTGGCCGCCGCGTAGTTGGCTTGGCCCTTGTTGCCCACTACGCCCGAGATGCTCGAGAGCATGGTGAAGAAGTCGAGCGACTGCTTCTGCTGCTTCTGTGACGCCCGGTGCAGGTTCCAGGTGCCGCGGATCTTGGCTTCGATAGCTTGGTGGTAATCTTCAATTGTCATCGTCTCGTACGGCTTGTCCTACGTTGAGGTCACGTCAGTAACATCACTTACATATATGAACCAAAGAATCACTTACCCTCAGCACCATAGCTCCTTGGATCACACCGGCGATCCTTTTGGGGTGAGCTGACTTGAAGATGCGTCGGACAAAGTCAGCATCACCAACATCACCGCGCGCCTCGGTGACTTCACACCCATATGTCAGGCAGCTGCGCACAACCCTGGCCGATGCATCATCTGTGGTGCCGCTCCTATTGCACACGATAAGGTGTCGGGCGCCGTGACGGGCCATGTGGATAGCGAGACTGCCACAGAGACCCTTGAGACCTCCGACAATAAGGTATGAGACATTCGGCGAAAGTTGGAGTGTGCGGAGCGCTGGCCTGATAGGCACCTGTACGTCTGCGCCGTAGTTGGTGATGACAATCTTGCCGATGTGCTGCCCACGTCGGATATGAGCCAGGGCACCCGGGACGTTGTCGAACCCGTACGGGATGATGGGTTGAATGGCCTTGACGTGGCCGGCTTCAACTAGACCGAAGATCTCGCCAAGGAGCTTCTCAACCAACGTGTCTTTGATGTGCTTCGTGTAAGAAAGATCGATAGCCCGGAACGAACAGTTTCTGTCAAATGGCTCCATTGCCAAGCTGTTGCGATCAACGATATCCCTCTTACCGATCTCGATCATGTTTCCTCCATCTGCACAGATCCTCCATGATGCATCCAGCAATTCCCCGGTTAGTGAGTTAAGAATAACGTCGACTCCGCGGCCGTTGGTCTCGCGCATGATCTCCTCTGCGAACTTCGTGTTGCGAGAGGAGAACATGCGGTTATTGGGGATACCGAAGTTGGCAGCGAGGAAGTCACGCTTTTCACCCGTGCCAACCGTGACAAAAACCTCTGCCTTCTTGTACTGGGCCAGCTGAATAGCAGCGAGACCGACGCCACCGGCGGCGGAGTGGATGAGAACGGACTGAAAACCAAAGTTAGCACGCCTCATTCCCTCAGTAATCCTACTACCATGAAACCTATCAGGATCGACACTTACTTGGCCTTCTTCGAGTTTTCCCAAATAGAATAACGAGTAAAGCGCGGTCATGTACACAAGAGGAATGGTAGCCGCATCCTCGAAACTCATCCAGGAGGGGATAACGTGCGCACGTTCGACAGGAGCTTGGAGGCGGTTGGCATAAGTGCCACTTCTCATCACCGCAACATGATCTCCGACTTGGAACTTAGTGACACCTGCCCCCAAACGCTTGACGATGCCGGCACATTCGCATCCGATCATATACTCGTTCTCGGGCACAATGCCCATAGTAGTAGCGACATCCTTAACGCAATCAGCATGAAAATTCATATCGTCCGTAGAGGGGTGGTAGATTGTTTCCCAAGGGTCAAGTGGGTTCTGGGGCGATGATCGCAAACAAACTTACCTTGAAATTGACACCCACAGCCATCACCTCTACCTCGACAAATCCCGGCTCAACCGGTATCTCGCCAACATTGTTCTCGCACCACATGAGCTCCAAAGATCCCACCTTCTCAGCTCGGATCTGGACCATGGCCTCGGCTTCATGCAGGCATTTGATGACGGGTTCCATGCCCTCCACTTCTGCACGCTTGAACGCGTTGACCTTGGCGTCGGGCACGACTCTCTGCACGCGTAGCACGCCGTCACGCTCCGCGTACTCCTCCTCGGCCTGGCCTGCCCGCACTAGCCTCAGCACCTGGTCAACGGCCCAGGCCGTTGCCGGGCTCGTGCTCGACTGCACGTCAAGCGTCGTCAGCTTGGTTCCCGCGTCCTCATGCCGGGCCACGCGGAAGAGACCGTGCACTAGTGCGTTGTCCGGATCGGTCACGTGGTACTGCGAGCCCTTGGTCACCCACAGAAGAGGGTTGCCGGAGGCAATAAGCGACTTGAGCGCATGCCATTGGTTCGAGTCGGCCCGGGTAAGTACGGGGCTAGACAGCTCGTCTAGGATGAGCGTGACGACACCGGATGGGGTGGCGATGGGCTTGCTTGAGGTGTAGTCCTGTTGCGTGATAATCCACCCAGCCTCTTCCAACGTCACTTGAAGGTCACGAGAAAGCGGTGGCAGGTTCTCGGAGAGGCGGGCGATGACGAGATTGTTTGGTAGCATGAATTCAGATTCGGTCGTAGTTCTAATGCCGCTATTTTTGCACAGGTATTGTGCCGGGCTGCCACGGGGTGCCTCAACGTCAATTACCTCCAGCACTGAATCAAGACCGTCGGATTTCAAGAGGCTGTGCAGGTTCTTGCGGCTCCAGAAGCCAAACTGGCTAGCTGTTTTTAAAGACTTCTTGACTGCCACGAAGTCCATGGGTGCTGACGAGACCGAGCTTGCAATAGCTCCTGATTCCGACGTAGAGCCAGCCACCGACGAAGGTGTTCCAGGTGTGTCTGCTTCAGAAGTCTGGAAATTGCCCTCGGTGATTGCATCCAAGTCATCCTCGGAGCCCTCCGCTGTTATAGGTCTGTCTCCAAGCTGTAACAAGAGCGTGAATGCTTCTGGAGTGAGAAGAGGCTTCAAGTTCTTATTGAAATTTTCCAACCCATGCTCCGCCTTCGTCGGTGCCTTAACGATGGCGAGGTCGTAGACGGAATCCTTGGTCAAGCCAAGACCTTCCTTTTCGGGGCTGATGATATAGAATGAAGAGTTTCTGTTAGACTCGAAACGAGTCTGGACGGAAACGACGGTCTTCGCATTGGGAGACGCGAAAGCATATTGAGAATAAGCTAGTCTGGGCGCCATGTCGCTCGTCTCAAACCACAGGCACGACGTGTCAGCTTCGTCGAGGTTGATTTCTAGGACCTTGAGCATTGGCTTCTTGTGCGCGATGAGGTCAATCACCATATCAAGCTTCGTAGTAGATGCATCGTCGGGTGCGAGATACATCATCTGATCCTGGGTCAGAAGAGACACGTCCGGCTTCCAGATGACGCGGTCGAACGTGTGTGGATCGGGCTTCAGGAGAACATCCAATTTGACGTAGTTCAAGCCTTTCACCTGCATAAACATGGCTCCCGTGTTCGGATCGTAGATGGAGATATCCGAGATGATGCTTTTCGCCTGATCAGGGCGGCCACGACCCGTATATCCCGACGTGGCAATCGCCAAACCTTCGCGCATGTCATACGGCACCTTGTTGATGATAGCTTCGTTGACGATACCGGGCACAATGACATCCTTCACCAAGCTACGCTCGTTGGAAGCATTGGCAGGCATGGCTGTCTGGAGACAGGCGTCAAGCACGGCAGGATGGAATGGGTAGTATGACTGGGGATCCCATTTCGACTTGGGTGGCGTCAGATCTACCATGGCCCGGCAGGATCGCTGACCACTAGTAGCTTCGAGGCTGGTGACCTTCTTGAATGACGGCCCGAAGCCCATGCCAGCCTCTCGCTGGGCTTTGTACCACAGCGTGAATGGCGTAGCCTGTTTTAGGGGCGCGAGATCGGCGCCGCTGAGTTTCTCTTCTACGGCATCCTGGACTCGAATCAGACCGAAACAGTGATCGATGGTAACGTCGTCCTTAGACGTGGAAATGCGGAACTCGTGCCAATCTTTGCTTCCGGGGACTTTTGTCAATGTCAAAAGGATGACAGACTCCTTCCCCTCTTCAACGACCAGAGCTCGGTCAAAGCGCACGTTTCGTAAGCGGTAGGCAAGCTCATTAGCCGACAAGACTGCTTTCTCTGGGTTGAGGACGCAGTACTTCTGGAACATGGCCTCGACCGCCATAGTGGCTAAACCGGCGCCCGGGATAAGCACATCAGGTCCCATTTTGTGGTCACGAAGCCATGGCACGTCGTCGAGCATTAGGTGCTTGCGCCAAGTGGGGTTGTGCCAGGAGGTACCAAAGATCTTACTTCCAATGAGATCGTGGTTGATGAACTGTCTGAATCGCCAATCCTTACTTGCTGCACTCTCGTGCCAGTACTTGATGGAATGGTTCCAGCTGTAGTTGGGCAGGTCAACAATCGTTCGCACGTTTTGGTCGGCGTAGTTGTTAACCAGGGCCATGTCGATTTCGGCCCCGGCTACAAATAAGGAACCAGCGACATCAAAGAGAGCCTTGACGGCGTTGACTCCTCGGGACCAAGCAGCGCAATAGGAGACGTTTCCGCCGCTAGGTAGCGACTTGAGGATCTGGGATACGGGTCCCGCTAGAGCACCCGAAGGACCGATTTCGATAAGCATGTCGGGGGCGTTGCCGTCTGGCTGAGTGACCATAGCCTTGAGAGCTTCGTGGAAGCGGACAGGCGATACCATGTTAGTCTTCCAGTACAAGGCGTTCGTCGGGGTAGCCTCGGTCAGTTTCGTAGAATTGACAGACGAGAACATGGAAACCCCAGAAGCCGGGCTGTCCAGCGTACCAAATTCAGCGTCGCTGGAGAGGAGAACCTCGTACTCCTCGCCTATCACGCCCATCATCTCCGAGTGGTAGGCAAGATCAACTTGCAACAGTCTAGCAAAGTGTCCAGCAGCCTTGATGTCTGCGGCTAGCTTCTCGAGCTCGGGCTTCTTCCCAGAGATGGTCAAGCTGCTAGGACTGTTGAAACAAGCTATCCACGCGAGACCTTCATACTTCTCAAGGAACGGAGCGACAGCCTCAGTTCCAAGGCCAACTGCAAGCATACCGACATTGGACTCGGCTTCGCCCTTGCGATTAACCGCGGCCCGACCTCGATAGAAAGCTGCCTTGATAGCACTGGCTCGGTCAAGAAAACCAGCTGCGTAGGCAGCAGCAATCTCACCTGATGAGTGACCAGCGACACTGGAAGGCTTGACACCCCAGGACTCCAGCACGGCAATAAGGCAGAGTTGGATGGCCGTGACAAGGGGTTGCGAGAACTCAGGCTGGCGGATGTGGTCGGCTGAGCGGGGCTCAGTCAATTCGCTGACGAAGGACCACTTGGGAGGATCCCGTATAGTCTGCAGGACCTGATCGAGCTCTTCGAGGATTGTCCTTGTCAATGGGAAGAACTGCAGCAGTTGTTTACCCATTTGAGGCCATTGTGCCCCCTGTCCAGTAAAAACAAAGCCGATCTTGGGTGCCTGAGAGCTCTTCTTGGCAACTGTAAAATCGTTCACTTCAATCTCCGTGTTACGTGTGGTGACAAAGGCTCGGTGCCAGAGCCGCGATCGACGCTCTGACAGAGTGTAAGCCAAGTCGGGGAGGTTTACGTTGACCCGGGGATTGATAAGGTGTTTGAAGAGGGCCTGAATGTTGGACTTCAAGGAGGCGGCATCGTTGGCGGATAGAACGAGAGTGTATGGTCTAGCTGCATCCTCGTCTTCTTCCTCGTGCAAAGACAAGATATCGTCAGCCGACATAAACGAGGACACGTGATACGCCCGGTCCAGTGAACTGGCCTCCTCGACGATTGCATGCGCATTTGCACCCCCATAACCAAATGAGTTGATACTGGCTCGTCTGGGCTTTCCATCAACATCAGGCCAAGGTATCATCGTCCTTGAGGCCCTGACCTTGTTTCCGGCGAAATCAACTGCGACGCGAAGACCCCAGTCAGTATGCATAGATCAATAAGGTGCATAACCTGTGAGATACATACTTTTTGGGCTTGGATTGATAAATAGAGGGGTTCCTGGAATCATGCCAGTCTCGAGGGACAGGATCGTCTTGATAAGTCCAGAGATACCGGCAGCAGGTTCCGAGTGGCCGACGTTGCTTTTGATCTATGAGCGTACGTGTCAGTCAATCAAAGTTGAGCGCTGAATGAATTAGTAGGGGGGCTAAAGTGAATAGCATACCGAGCCTATAATGAGTGGCTTATCTGCCTCGCGAGTCGCTGAAAAGGCGTAACCAGCACCCCTAACCTCGGTCGGATCACCAGCCTGGGTGCCAGTCCCGTGACACTCGAGGTATTGCGTGTCATTGAGATTGGATATTCCAGCGTTGAGATAAGCCTGTCGAATGGCCGCGGCTTGAGCTTCAGCGCTGGGGCTAGCAATACCACCCGTCCGCCCATTACTGTATGAGTCGGAGCAGTTAACGACTGACTGACGATCTAGGATAACGTAAAGAAATGACAACCGCGGGAATAGCATCGAGGTCACGGTCACCGAGTATGTACGAACCTATTGGATGCCAGTCCCCGAAGGACCGCTCTGATGGGATCACGATCCCGGACAGCATCAGTCAGCCGCTTGACAATAACACAGCTCACAGCTTCGGCCTTGACGTAGCCATCAGCCTCCATGTCGAACGTATGGCACAGACCAGTGGGTGAGTGGGCTTGTCCCACGTTACCCGCGTCTATGACATGGTCTGGGTTCAAGTAGATGTTGCTTGTAGCGACAATGGCAGCGTCCACCTCTCCCGACTGCAACACGCGACAGGCCATATCGAGACCAACCAGACTACCGGAGCAGGCAGTGTCAATTGTTATGCTGGGCCCCTTGATATTCAGGAAATAACTGATTCGGTTCGCCATGATTGCACGGCCGATGCCGATAGCGTTATTAGCCGGTCGGTCTTCAGGGTCCCGATTCTGCATGTCGCCATAGTCGGACGAATAAGCACCCACGAAACAAGCGACGGGCTTGCCGTCCATCTGCTTCAACGGTATGCCAGCATTTTCGAGGCCCTCGTAAACGACCTCGAGCATCTGCCGCTGGTTAGGATCCATGGCAATGGCCTCGGTGCCCGACATTTCGAAGAACGAGGCATCAAAGTCTGCGAGATCAACATCGTCAAGGAACATGCCGCCAAGCGGACGCATTGTTCCCGGTTTGTGGGAGCCATCCCAGTGGCCATCAATGTTGAACCTCGATTTTGGCACCTTGTTAGAAGCCACTTTTCCTTGTTCTAGGAAGTCCCAAAGCTTCCTTGGTGAGTTGTTGCCACCGGGGAGTCGGCAGGCAAAGCCCACGATGGCAACAGGTTCTTGCTGGTATTTCGCCTTGGCCATATTGAAGGGTAAAATCTAATAAGGTGGTTGCTTCTTGAAAGGAGGAGTGTCGGTCGTTGTCCATTTCGAAGATTTTTTGCCCGTCGCCCCGGCTTCTTTTGAATCGTGTTTGAAATCTTGAATCTCCATATTGCAACTCGATACCTATCTGAAGTTTCACGATCCTCGCCTGGTTAATCCGTAGTGATCCTTCGCGATCCCGTCATTGGCCCGGCTCACCTGCGGCTCTGTGGCGCTTCCTCAACCACAATGATTACTTCTGCGGTCATCGGCTTACCTTACCAGCCACTGTAAGCGCCTAGAGCTAAGCGTGCAGACATGATTATCCGACCCGGGACAGATCATTGGCGTAACCTCTGATGTCTAGCCCAAGGTCTACTTGCACCTGTTGAGAATTATGACCGGAGACCTGGACCGTTTCATTCTCACCGTAATCATTGGCGTTGCCCTCCGGGAAAACTCCCTTCAATAGAGTCAGCAGAGCTTCTGTAATCATGGAGGGCCGATGCCAAGCCGTCATACCCTTCCCTCAATATGAATTTGAAGACCTTGAGATCTTTGATAGACAATTGCAGTCTAAGCGCAAAGTCCATAGACAAAACATACCGAGTGGCGTCTTTTGCCAGGCAGCTCAGGTATATTCCCATAGGATTTCTTTCTTTGCTGTTTGCAACTCGGGGTCGAGCTACTGCTTGCAATCATCATGGGCTCCCTGGCTGCCTTCTCGCGACACGAACCTGTCGAATGCGAGACCATCGACGGCATCACTATCAGAGGATGGTTTTTCCCAGTCCAAGGACCAGCGCCGGCCATCATCATGTCGCACGGTGTATGTTTTACCGCCATTCCTTCTGCGTGTTGTCAGACAACCTTGTCAATGATGGAAGAACTCACGGACGTGTTCCCAGTTCAACTGCGTCAAAGAAATGACGTTGCCAGACGTCGCAGAGTGGTTCCAAGCTCAAGGATATAACGTACTACTCTATGATGCACGAAGTGTTGGCGCTAGTGATGGAATGCCGCGAAACCAGCCCAACCCACTGCAGATGGCTGAAGATGTGTCAGGTGAGTGACATAAACCGTGGCATACCCCGTATTTCATATTTGGCTATTCTGTTCACGTCTCTTACCAAAAGCCGTTGGCGGAAGACATCATAACGTATACCGCGACTTTGCCAAGCGTCGACGCCCGTCGCATCTTGCTCTGGGGCATGTCTTTTGGTGGCATGGTGAGCGGGTGCGCTGCAGCGGTTGATCGAAGGCCTAAAGGACTTGTGATGGTCTGTCCGCTATTCAGCTTCGTACGGCCGGATAGGCGGAAGACGACTTTCGCGCAGTGTATCAAGGACCGTGTGTCCCAGCTACGAGGGAATGAACCCTTTACCCTGCAGCCCTTTACGAGCAGAGGAGACAATCCGGCCGGTTTTGGCGGTGCCGGAGGACCGGGCGGCATTGAGGCGTACAATCTCATGCAGGCGGCGACGGAGCTTGGCCATCCAGACTTTCGCAACCGCATCACGCTGCAAACGTACCACAAGATGGCTTTGGCACGTCCTAAGGAGCTTTTGGAGATGGTGGACGGAATGCCTGTCATGATGATTATCCCTGAATTGGACGACATTTCTCCTCCAGAGGAGCAGCAGGAGGCCTTTGACAAATTACAGACACCAAAGCGAATGTATTGGGCGAAAGGAAAGGGTCATCTATCCATCATGACTGGAGAAGGATCTGCGGACATACTTAAGGCAATGGGGGACTTTTTTAAGGATGCATTAGAGGGCAAAGTAGAGTAGAGACGAAATGAGGAAAGATTTCCTTGGTTCGCTTTTCCACGGTTAAATGGATCGCGTCCATATTACACACTACGTCGCAGCTGAAGTCTAGCAATCATTGAGTGGTCTCAAATTACTGTGAGAGTTCGTTATCCGAAAATCATCAGGCGCGACGAATTGGATGGATGAACTTCGAGTTGAAAAGTTGCCGCATGGCTGAATCTAGATTTCCGACAGCAGTCATTGCCGTTGTCTGTTGGGGTTGTAATTGATGTTGTATTGGGAATGGGTCTTGGCCAGCGAGGGGCTGCTAGAGAAATTCTAGTAGTGGGCTACGCCCACACGCACACTAAGTAGCAGTCAGTTAGTTCGAAGGCCACGCTCCTCCGCAACAGGGAGAGTTTCCTAGTGCTATGCTAACGTTTACCACCTAGCGCATAGGAATGCTGGACAATTGTACTCAGGCGTCTATTCAGGGTCTACGCGTAACCCAGAGTCACTGAAGCCAGAAGACCAGTGAGGTGTTCCACCCAAGCATAAAGTATTATTCATTTTTATGTCAACAAGTCTACCACCAGCGACAATCAATCACCTTCCCGTGACCAGAATCGACGCCCATTCGCTCTCTGAACTGCATTTATACTTCATTAACCTTCAAAACTCGATGTTTCTCTTCCACGAATGAATGTTAGAAAACAAGACTCGTGAAGTTTGCCAGCCAACATTACTCTGGCTATGCAGTAGCTTGCTCGCACGTCTAGTAGGAGGTCCTCTGCCTCTGCCTTGGCGTGACTTTGATGTGTAAAAAGCCGTGGGGATGCATGATGACTCTGTCTCCCCACTTCATTGCTTCGTGCGCATCGGGCGCCATCTCCAAGTTATATCTCGTGAACAGGTTGGCCAGCATAAGGTACATCTCAGCCCAAGCTAGGCTTGAATATCGACATAGACGTTAGCAAGAACATCTCAATGTTGAACTAACGAAGGTTGTATTATACTTACTTCTTCCCGATGCAGTCAGTTCTTCCCCACGAAAAGGACACGAGCCAGTGCATGAGCTCCTTACCAGATTCCCCCATCCAGCGCTCAGGTCGGAACTCATGAGGCTCTCCGAAGATTTCCGGGTTCTTGTGAATTAGATCGTGAGACACGCCCACGGCATAGCCCTCTGGAATTGTATCATCGATTGCAGGCACGTAGAGGCCGCCTTTGGGCACTATACGTGGCAGCCGTCCAGGGATCAGAGTCGCAGTTCGGAGGCTCTCTTTCACAAATGCGGTCTATGACATCTTGTCAGCCTTGAACGTCTGTAGGGATACCGGATTTCTTGACGCTTACAAAGTAAGGTAGGTTCTCAATTTTCTGCAACGGCAGTCTCCCGTGGCTATCCAGCCCGACAGAGTCTAGCTCTTCCAAAACCTTCCTCTGGACCTCAGGATACTTCAGAAAGTAATAGGTAGCATAAGCCATCTGGTTGGCAGGAGGCTCGGTGCCGCCGTTGAGAATCATCGCGCTCTCGTCAGCCAAGTCTTTGAAACCCAACGGCTTGACCTCGCGGCCTTCCTTTTGGCCTTCTCTCTGGCGGCGAAGATTATTTGTTACCATGCGGTCAAAGATGGTCTCTTCATGGGGGCTTTTCCCAATTGCCTTATCCCCGTCATATTGCGCCAGCGCTTCCTTGGCGAGCTTTTCGAAGTACTAAGAAGCATCAGACTAAGTACTTAGGGAGGTTTCAATTGCCAGGGACGAAATACCGTGATCATTTTGACGTATGTACCGCTCAGCCTTGCAGCGAGCCATCGTGGCCCATCCGTGATAAGCTTTCGCAGCATCGGGAAGTGAAGGGCTATCCAAACGCCCCCGGTGAAAAATTGCATATCCTTGACTCGCTTCAAGAAATCAGGTGCTGAGACCATGTTCAAGCTTTTACCAAATAGAAGTTCGGAAACAATGTCGGCCTAAGTCTTGTGAGCGTGTCACATATGGTTTGGTGTTAATTTTGGTGGAAGCAGAACTTACAGAATAGCAGTAGAACAACTCATGTATTGGTACCTCCTCGCCTTTACTTTGGTACTGACTAATTCTCTCAAAGACACGTCCAATCTCCTCGTAGAAGTGGTCCTCCATCATGTTGATCCGACGCTTTGAGAAGACCGGGTCAAGCACCTGCCGCTTCGCCCTATGTGCCTCGACCGGGACGGTCATGGTCATGGCGTTTGAAGTCCCAACTGAATATGTCACGGGGTCTTTGGTAAACCCTCTATTGCGGTTGAAGATTCTGACATCCTGTAAGCTTCATTGACAATCGCTTTTGGGCTAGATGATACTTGCTCATGAAACACCGAAATGTCCTCTATATGGACCTCATGCGGGCTAAGTCTGACAACAGGTCCTGCGTGCGCATTTAGATACGCGCATGTCCATCAAAGCCCTTCACACTCCTTATGAACTTACCATACTTCTCGTGATATTTAGGGATTTCGTCTATGAATTTCCCCTGCAAAATAGCTTCATAGTACGTTTGCTGAAAGTAGCTGATGCGGCAAAGAAAGGGGCCAGGGAACCGGGCGAGGGGATGTAGAGTCAAGCGGTAAATGATGAGGCCTACCAGGTAGGTCACGTAGAGTGCCGCCGCTGCGAATAGAAGCCTCCATGCTCCTGACTTTGGCTCCTGGGAAAATTGTTCCCAAAGCTCCGAGTAGCGAATAGTCATGTTGAATCAAGAGGGCCTTGTCATTGGCTAGTCAATGAAGCTTAACGCAACTCGAAGTTAACAAGGAGATGACGTGCAATGATTTCAGGAGCCCTTACGTCGTCTCAGACAAAGTGTGAAGTGTGCGTTGGTCTATTCCATGGAGCTACTATCTATGACACCGCTCGCACGATGCTGGTAGTCTTGGTTAATTGTATTCTGAGAATAGTTTTATTTTGGTGTTGACTCGTCTACCTTTCGGGGATCTTACTCCTTTCCTCCTTGTCATAATGCGAGCGCTGTGGCTCGTCCTGATTACGCCGTAGGCGCAGGAAAGACCAATGGTCTTTGCAAGAGACTTGCGTTCCCGAATTGTCGGATGGAGGAAATATCGCTGGTAATCGGACCCTGCAGCTCTAGCTGAAAGCAGCTGACGGCCTGACACACTCCCCGTAAGGGGGCTTCGTCCAATCGGAACGCAGAAACATCAGCAATTGTGTGCGGAAAAGTAATCATGCCGTAAGCACCATCGCTAAAACACCTGCTTGCTTTGCATGCATATTGCGCAATGCGATACTGGAAAGAGTCGGATTCTCACTACTACGTAGTATAGTCTCGCCTGGGGCCGCATGGTCTTAGCCCATCTGTGCATCATAAAAATTGCAATCAGGGGTCTGTAATACAGTGTCCATGGCTTACATTTTCACCTGCTCCTAGAGTGTCGGGAGTTCACTGTTTGACTTTAGAAGAGAAGGCTTACTATGCAGTTCATGGTGTCCATAGCTTGTCGTGGAAGGGAAGTTGCTGAGCATGGATGAATGTATAATAGGCGATACAGGCACTCTTGTACGCCTAGGGTTTAGCTCTTGAGTTTGAATAATAGGTGGTACGCTTGATTCGTCCCGTGACGACCGCTTCAGCTGTATTGTCAGAGAGCAGAGATGGCGTTCCAAAGTGTTATCGCTCATGCCCAGCACTATGTGAATTTCCATACAACTCTCACTCTGCCTGCCCTTTTCGGGCTCATAGCATCTCTCTCATTGTACTTTCTTTACCGCGCGGCCCTGCCAAAGCCATTTCCTGGCATCCCCTATAATGAGGCATCAGCTCGCAGCCTCTTTGGTGACGTGCCAGCGATGTTGTCGCACATCGCTAACGATGACGGCACCTTCATCAGTTACCTCGTGTCAACCCTACAGAACCTCAATGCGCCCTTGGTGCAGGTCTTCATCAAGCCCTTCGGCAAGCCTCTGCTCATCCTCTCCGACTACCACGAGGCGTATGACATCATGGTCCGCCGCACAAGGGAGTTCGACCGGTCCACGTCGTCTGGCAACCTGGTCAGGGGTCTCGGGCCAGCTCACCACATCCACCTGAAGACGACTCCAGCTTGGCGATCTCAGCGCCGCTTGGTGCAGGACCTGATGACCCCGAGCTTCCTGAACAATGTCGCCGGCCCCGCAATCCATCAGAATGCAACTTCACTCGCTGACCTGTGGCGGGCCAAGAGCAGAATCGCGGACGGTAGGCCCTGGGTTGCTGCTGAAGACATCGATAACGTTTCACTGGACGCCGTGATGGCCTTCGCGTTCGGTGAGCGGTTCGGCCAGAAACATAGTGCTACGAGGCCGGCTCTCGAAGCCGTCAAGGCCATGGGCGCGACTGCCATTGAAATGCTGAGGAACTCGGGCACTTTGGACGAGCCCTTTAATTTTCCCGAGGGAAATGCGGATGAACTGCTCCGTGCAACGTTGGAATTGATTGCGACAGTGGAGGAGGTGCAAGGCAGTCCGCTTCCCGACTTGAAATGGGCATATGTCAACCGTAAGCCGCGAATTCGAAGGGCAACTAAAATCAAGGAAGACTATATTACGAATGAGCTGAAGGATGCACTCGGGAGGCTGAAAGGCACTGAAGAGGATTTCGTGAAATCCGCAGTGGACCACATGGTCTCCAGGGAGAAGGTGTTGGCGGAGAAGGATGGGCGGGCACCTAACTACTTCTCTCGTATAATGATAGACGAGGTATGTTCACATCCTGCCATGTATTACTTACCATTGTACTAGAATATCAGCTTATACCCATCTTCTTTAGATCTTCGGCTTCATTATTGCCGGCAATGACACTTCGAGCACCGCCATTAGCTGGGGTCTCAAATACCTAGCGGAGAATTTTTCAGCCCAGGCCCAGCTGCGAAAAGCTCTCGAGACCGCATTCAAGACAGCCGCCTCGGACGGCCGCGACCCAACTATTCAGGAAATCACCGGAACGCAAGTTCCATACCTAGATGCCACCATTGAGGAAACTCTGCGGTGCGCCGCTAGCGTCCCCGTCGTCGACCGCCAAGCGGTGATTGATACGGAACTTCTCGGCTGCCGCGTGCCTAAGGGCACCGCGGTGACGTGTCTGGTGACCGGACCGTCGATGACGGGCCCCGCTTTCGTCATCGACGAGGCGCGGCGCAGCGAGAGTGGTCGGGCCTCCAGGAAGGAGGGCCACCGTGACAGCGCCTGGGATCTGGGCGGCATGGCTTTCTTCCAGCCTGAGCGCTGGCTCGTGGCCGGAGAGTTCGACGGCGCTGCTGGGCCCCAGTTGGCGTTTGGCTTGGGTATCAGGCAGTGCTTCGGAAAGAGGCTGGCTCACCTCGAGATGCGCATCCTGATCACGCTGATCGTGTGGAATTTCGAGCTGCTACCGTGCCCACCAGCTCTGTCGGGCCATAAGCCAGTTCTGATCATGACGAATAGACCTAAGGACTGTTATGTGCGCCTGCGCGAAGTCCGCCGTTGGAGGAAGCATGTACGATAGCAGATAGTAGTCGCCGGTAGGGTGAGTTCTTCCAATTAAGATCGAAACTTCGTACTTGAAATCCCGCAGCATTTTATCCTAATCCACTCTAACTTCGCGGAGCTTTTAAAACTAAGGTCGTGTTGAATAGTGATGAAGACACTGGCTGGAATAGGGCTTGGAATAGGGATAAAATAGGGGCTGAGATGTTATGAGAATAGGGCTAAAAGGTGACACATAGCACTGTGGGTAACCTAGTACTCAAGAGAGGAGCCGCAATGGCTTAATATGACAATTAGCCGGCGGCCACTTATTTCGATTATGTATTGACGGCATTTACTCTTTAAGATTCCTGGCCTTATAATATATATTGGCACCGAGTTGTAGTTGTTACTTTACGCCTGCTTCGAAGCGCGTGTCTACCACCGTATACAGCCGGGTGCCCTTCTTTTGTTTTCTTAATTACTTATCGGCATCTCTTTTGAACACTGGAAGTAAATAAGCCAGCCATAGAAGGGAGACCTCTCTCTTCTTACCCACTCGACAGACCGGGGAAGTCACTTCCCGTGAAACCATTGAAGATTTGCACGAGCGTGTCAAACCCCAGAGATGATGGAGGAAACTCAACAATGGAAGGATAGATCACCCATACTGAGAAGTCCAACATCACCCTGGCTTCGATTCCTATCGCTTATGCTCAGGAACCCAGGGGTGTGGGTATCCTTGGGCCCATATGGGGCCGGCTAAAGAGTTCAAGTGATGAAACTTCACAAATCGTCAACACCTGCTGGGTGTCGTTAGGTAGATGCATGATCAAACACGAAGCAAGAAATTACGTATCTACACGTGTGTGGAGAGATCAACAGAAAGTCACATGCATGTGCGTGGTATGCTACGCAGGTGCCCTGAGAATGGAAGATAGATACAGAACTCTTGGCAAGGATCTAACGTTAGAAGGTGGGGGTGCGTCCATTTTCCGGCCCGGTCCGACTGGATACCGCTAATTTAGTCAATTCCTTCCCCAAAGGGAAGGGGCAGTAGTCGCTAGCCTTCCCAAATACCCCCTGTTGCATTCAGCCTCAGAGCCCCAGACTCGATTGTACCCACTCCTCAACTTAAGAGCCCCCTCTAGATCTCTGCGTCAATCTCTCTAATGCATTTGCTTCATTTGACCCTATACTATGTCAGACTTCCGTTGAACGTTATGAACGGGAAGCAACGCGCAGGAGACCACTATCTTCCTCTAATGCTATATCATCCACACCATTGCAGCAAGTCTAAGACCCCCTGGTACTAAGCTCAAGCCAAACGGTCGTTGCAGCGCTTAATGCTGACTCGTAATCGCATGTAGCTTGACATCTCCGTTATACGAACATCGCTCCCACGCCCCCACAATACCACCAGTTTATCCGAAAGTCGGTAGTGGTGTACCAGCGGAGCGAACGGAATTACTGTGTTAAAACTTACCGAAAACACCATAGTAATCGCGAGGAAGAAGTTGATAACCTTGTACCTACTCCATTAGACAAAGGATCAATTCCGTATGACGATGCTACAGGCTGCCAAGGCTGACAGCCACGTGGCCCCTGCCTGCGCTGGGTCCACAATGCTGCAGCTCAATGATGGGTAACCAGATCTATCAGGAAAGGAATGAGACACTACGCAGTCACCACACATCACTCAAATAGTGCTTGCTACCAATGTGCCGTCAACACCATCAGGATGTAGGCCAGAGGAGAAGGTGCAAAGACTAGAGTTACACTGCTGAGGTTAGGTTAGCAACCGGCGGAATACACTGTTACACGCTCCTAGCCGTATGGCCGGTTGCGACGAACGCGCGGGGTTTACTATAAATATATTTTCTGGTCGAGCTAGGTATTTAGATTCTCTGTGCGGGGAAAAACGGCCCCAAGGTTTAGCCGAGCTTGTCGTTTAGCTATATATCGAGCTCAAAATGGACCACCTTCTATATATGGTTAGTGCGAACGCCGCTACTGCTTACTCTGGCGACATTATCGCAGCGGGGGAGATATCTCTTTCTCCTTCCCTTTTTCCTCGCCTGGGATCTGGGCTTCCAGGTCAAAATTGCTAGAATAGTTTAGTCTTGTCAGCTCCGGTCCAGGAGCCAAGGCTTTTAGGGCTTCAGGGCTTCCAGGCTTGATAGCATTGCCAGATCTCGCACGGCCTAGATTAGGTACAAGGTGGCAGGGGTTTAAAAGACGGATTTGTAAGTATCGGCGGTACCTATTAAGTTGCTTCCCTACTTCGGAAATCAACTCCCATGGAAATCCGGTCCCAACAGGGGAAGGAAAACGCGATATGATAGCCCTGGCTCCACTCACAATGAGTCAGAAGGTTAGAACGAGAGCGTTGCTGCAACCCTAAGGATCCTATTTCGCTTACGCAGAATGTTAGCTAGGCGATATCTGTCAGCTAAGTAGCAAGATAAGAACTTGCACTTAACAATCAACCTTTAGTGCAGCCGTACGCGACAATATCTGTCTCAGCTTCAGCCGCCAGTCTTCCTCCCACACATTCTTATCAGCTAGCTGACACCTAGATGCGGTGGTTAACTTCAGCATCAAGTATTTGTAGGGCAGTAAACCGTCCGGGTAATATTAGCTGTCTTCACTTTTTATAAAAAGGTACTGGCTTTATTAACAGGTACGGATGAATAATATTATTTATTATATAGTTTTCTCTTATTTTAACTTTTTAACTTTTAAGCTGTTAAAATAATTAATTAATTAGGTATAAACTGCTTTAAAATATTAATATAAAATTTAAATTATTTTTTATTATATATTTTAATAACGTTATAAATTAAAGTTTTTATAAGTATTAGTTTATAACCTTATAATAATATTTAAAACTTTTTCGTAAGTAATAATTATAATGATAATATAAAAAATACGTTAATAAAAAATAAGGCTTATTAATATTAATATTATTTTAATAGCTATTAATCTTTTGTTATAACCCAGCTGGCCTTGGCTACCTTAAACGGTCGGAGTTATAGCTATATAAATCCCGATTATTACCTTAGGATTACGTAACCAATAAATTGAACGGAATCGGTTCGATCACCTTCGACCAAATAATAAGTAATCGAATACAGTTTATTCGATTACTTTCGATTAAATAACAAAAATCGAATACGATTTATTCGATCACGTTCGATTATAAAATATATATATACGTTTATTATTCCTTATAATTTAAATAATACCAGCTTATAATATAACTTGATTACCCAAATTACTTTTAACATCTACTATTACTAAACGTAATTATACCTCCAACCTATTATTCAGATTCCTACAGTATTACTGCCAACATAAACCGTACAACTAGGGTTTAATAATTGGTTAAGCTAATCAGCCGTCATATCTTAATATCTAATACTGTATTTATATATATATTAATAATTTAGTAAGCTTTTAATATAACGTTAATATTATATATTATAAAATAATAATAACGATTTAATAATACGAAGAAGTAATATAGCTAGGTATAATTAACGCCATTCGTTAAAATTAACCAAATAAATCGAAACTTATAACAGTAGGGACATGAGCAATTACAGCTCCACTTCCCTCTGGCTGATAGACGGGGGTGGCACGGGCCATAAATATAAGTTGACCGAACCGCTCCCTAGGAGGCTCTGGACAAAATTGCCGGGACACCCTACGGGAGTGTGGGCCGGTATGGTGTCCCAGCAATTTTGTCCAGAGCCTGCCTAGGTCTTTACCTTCTATAGCCAGCCTTACGCGTGATAACGTGACACAGAGACTCATTTTCCAAGTTAAGCTATGGTAATCAGCCGGAAAACTGAAAGCCCATTATGCTTAAGAGGGCCTAGCTATTATGCGCATCGAAGGATCTACTACAAATAACCCCATACTATTTATGCATAAACGCAGTGATTACTAGTGGTCAGACGGCTTATTAAAGGCCCGGGTAAGGCGCATGTTTACATGAAAGTCTCGATGAGAAAAGGCGGTGGGGATATCAGGCTTGGCCCCGCCTCTGTATGTTTCTGAAATTAGGGGGCCAGCAGCTGAGACGCGGGGAGGAGACAGGCGTCTTTTTCGCCGGGTGGCAGAGAAACCTACCACGCTGTGGGCTCTGCTGTACTTCTGCGGCACAGGCAAAGGGCTCTGCCACACTACTACAACCCATGCGGATAGCGCCGTAACGGCAGACCGGACCGACCCTTGGAACACATTCTCAATCCATAAACTCCGTGAATATGACAAGCTGCTAGCTGTGAAGAGGCAACATTATCCACTGGATGATATAGAAGGTGTCAGAAGCCCTCTCACGCTATTATTCCAACTTCCCCGCTGACTCCCCTCGAGGCTGCTGAACCTTTGGACTCTCGGTAGCAATTAGAAATTAGGGTCTCCCCAAGGCTTTTAGTGGGTAATAAGGAGGGATGGAAACATCCAGAGATGAAGAAGCCCTTGCCCGACGCCGCGCCCAGAATCGCGAGGCTCAGCGCAGGTTCCGTTGTGAGTGATTCCGGTGCTGATCGTAATACCCGCATGGACTGGACGATGGGCTGGTCGGATGACTGACATCATGCTGTTGGTGCCGTCCAGGGAAGCAAAGCCAGCAGAAGCCCGCGGCGGTTGAGCAACTGGAAAACCAGAAAGACATTACTCAAGTGAACCCATTACTTTCTGGCCTGGAAACACCGGTATCACCTAGCGACGGCATACCAAATGAGTATTTCGGTTCACCTAGCACCGCCAGCAACCCTGGTTCGAGCTGTGCCCTGAGCTTGTTTGGCAATTATGCGCTTCTAGATTTCTTAAACATGGACAACTTCACGCAGCCCGCAACGACTGACCCAAGTTTGACAACGGCAATGCCAACCTTACACAACGCGGACGAGATCTCGATCGCCTCTGCTCCTCAGAGATCCGAGTCAATACATCGGCCGTCGTACTCAGGATCTAATTCGAAAGATATGACGCAAGCCACCACGCCCGAGCCGAACTCATCCTCAACGACATCATACAGCTCGCGAGCGAGTAGCAGCAAAAACCAAGATACGCCCATGAGGAACAGCCTCACTAGCACGACCATTTGCACTGACACTTCATTGGAGATGGCGCATGGCCCACAAGAAGCAGATACAAGATCTAATCCCGAACAACTGGTCAACGTACCAGAGAAAGCCGGCTGGCAGAGTCCACTGCACCTCGCCGCGCAAAAGGGCCATGATCGAATCGTCCGAGTCCTACTGCAGCACGAGAGTGACTGCAACGAACGAGACGGCGACGGCCTCACTCCATTGTTCCACGCTATCATTGGGGGACACGAGGACGTCGTAACTTCTCTAGTCGAACACGAGGGGACGCAGATTGATGGGGCTGACGGCCAAGGGCACACAGCGCTGCATTTGGCCGTCCTCCATCGCCGAGAGGCCCTGTTGAAAGTCTTGCTGAAACACTGTGAGGGGAACCAGGCTCTGATAAACAGCTATGACAGCGCCGGAAGAACGCCACTTCACACTGCTGTCGACACGGGCTTCGAGGCCGGCGTACGTGTTTTACTTGAGCATGGGGCGAATCTGCATTATCGAACTCGCAAGGCGTGATGTTTACGAACTTTTCATACCTGGGGCTTATGTTATATCTGCTGGAAGGCGACAGGGAGTTAGTTGTAACAATGTTTTAGCGGGTCATTAGCCCAATACAGAAGGTGCTAGCGCTGAAGGCCCACTGAAGCTCTACTAAGTTGCGTTACTTTATAAAAACACGGGTACGAAGATGCTTTAAATGTTAACATGAACGATACTACTATCTTTTTCTTTTATTTAATACTTCGTTTTCTGATAATTTTTAATACTAAATTAAAGCAAAATAAGAGGAAAATGGAAAGTTATTAACCTTGAAAATAAAGTTATAAATTTTTACAGTATAAGTTAACGCCGGTTTATATAAAGTTTATTTTTAATAAAACGTTTATTTTTAACTTTTTAACCTTTACTTAAAATATAATTCGTTTCATATAATTTAACATTTCTTTCTTTTATTAAACAACTTATTATAAAAATAATATATAAATTCTTTTATAAAAAAATGAATTTAAAATTTTTATTTTAAGTTATCTTAATATAAGATTAATTTAAATTCAAGTTATATTTTTAAGCTAAACTAAATATATAAAAGATTATTATATATATAATTTATACGATAAATATTATATTTAATATCTTCGAATATGATAATTAATTAATAGTTTTTACGGTTAAAATAAATTATATACCTTAATTTTATAAAACCTTATTTTAAAGTAAAACTTTACTTTAAAGCAAACTGATATATAATTGCCGATAAACTTTTGTCAGCTAGCAGGGGTGCGCTAGCACTCCATATACGGAAAGGCTCCCTTTGATCGGACTATATATATTCCATAGACAGATTATATTAAAATGCAGTACGCGATTTAAAACGCCTATGACTAGTTATGTAATAAAACATTACTAATAACCTTTATATTTAATAATTAAAAGTTTTATTCGTTTAATACGCGTTATTATTAACTAATTAATTATTATTAAGATAATATAAATTATGTATTAATAATAATTATTTACATTTTTTATTAGCTATAATAATAACCGTACCGTTAACGTCCGTAATTATTTATAATAATCTTAAAAATTAGGATAAATTTAAAATCGAATTTAAAACTAAAATTAAAAGATATAATTTATAAAAATATAATAACCTTAATTAAAACTTTTTATAACTTATTAAATTTACGTTATCCGATATAATTATTTATTTAAAAAAATAATTTTATTAATTAATATAAAAACATAATTTATTTTTCTGAAGGAATTATATAAATTAAAAAGATTAATCGAATAAGTTATTTGATAAATATTTTCGAAATAACGACCGAAAGCAGATAAATTTATAACTAAAATTTTACGATTTATATTTACTTAAATCGAAAATATAAATCCTTCTAAAAAGCTTTTAACGAATTTATAAAATAAATTTTAAATAATATTTTTTATTAATTAAATAAATTTATTTAAATTAAAATAACGATTTTAAAGGTTAATATATTAAATTATAAAACGCCGGAAAAGTTTACGATAATTAATTATATATAAATATTAAGTACGAATACGAAAAATAATTAAAATAAATTCCGAAAGTTACAAAAAAGTTTAATAAATAAATAACGAAATAATAAAAAATTATGGTTTAAAATTAACGTTACGGAATTTTCGAAACGATTATGCCGGTTATTTAAACGAATTAGTTATGTATAATAATAATACCGATTATACCTAATTAGTCGAATTTATTTATACTTTTTAAGCAAAATAAAATCAAAAAAAAGATTAATTATTTAAAGGTTAAAATTAGTTTTTTTAAATTATTAAATTATAACGAATCTATAATAATTAATAAAAATTATTAAGGTAACGTTTTTAATTTATTACGGGATTTTTATAAATTTTTCGAATTAAAACGATTTTAATTAAAAATAAATTAAGGATATTAATAATTAACCGTATAATAAAACCTTTAAAAAAGGGCTAAAACGAAATAATTATAATAATTCTTAAGCAAGTTATAATAATAATAAACGAAAACGTTAAAAATCGGATATATAAGGTACGCATTATAAGGTTTACTTAAGTTTTTATTATAAATTATTTTAATACTTTTATACGTCGCTTAAAATAATTTTAAAAGATTTTTATTTTAATTAAACGATAATAATATTAATTTAAAAATATATCGTTACCGATTAATTCCTAAAGGAAAAAATTAACTATTTATTAAAGATTATAAAAAAATACAATAAATTTTAATATATTTTTTAATTTTTAATTAATATAACGTAATAAACGTAACGTTTTAACTTTTAAAAATTTATTTATTTTGGATTTAAAATTTACGATATATATTTTTAATTTTATTAATAAATTTTTTAATTATAAAATAACGATTTAAAATAACAAAATATACGTAAGAAAAAACTTTATTCCGATTAATAAATACGGAAAAATAAATATTATTTTAAAATGTTATAAGCCCGAAAGCATTATAACTATATAACGTAATTTACTATAAGAATTTCGTATATAATTTAGTATTTTTTCAGTAATTTTAAAAAAAGGATATTAATAAGATAACCGGAAATATAATAATTTTATTCGAAATAAATTTAATTAGGTAATTATTACGTTAATAAATAAATTTAATTAATTCGTTATTAAAAATATTAACGTAATAATATTTTAAGTAATTTTAATAATTTATAAATAAAACGTTAACTTATATATAACGAAGTTATCGCGAACCGGTAACGGTACGATATAATATTTAAAATTAAGATACTTAAAGCTTAAAGTAATTATTTAATTATAGTTTTATATAAAGAAAATCCGTTTAAAGGATTTTATAACGGTCGAATATTAAATATGTAATAAAGCGATGGTTAAAAAATAAATATACCGAAAGTTAAAGGAAAAAACGTCCCGATTAAGATAACGAATCGTTATCGATTTTATAAATTTCGAAAAAAAATAAAAAAAATATAAATACGTTTTATTTACGACCGATAGGTATTTAAAGTTTATTTGGAATATTTTCCTTAAAAATCGAAAGTAAAATATATTAATTACGGTATTTCGATATTTTTTAAAAGTTTTGAAAAATTAAAATAAGGTTATTCTGTAAATGTTCGAATACGATAACGAAATTTTAAAAAATTATTAATTTCGAAATATATTTTAATCGTTTTTTTTAATATTAAATTTAAGCTTTTAATATCGTATATATAAGCTTAAAACGGGGATATAAAACGTTTAAAGGATATAATAAAAAAAAACGATTACGATACGAAATAACGTTAAGTTATTTTTATTTTTGATTGTATATATTTTTAAAATAGTAATATATTTATATAACCGTACCTTTAAATACGGTTTTTTTTTTTTTTTTTGCAAAACTTATATAAAATTTATTATATTTATTTAACGTATAAAAACGGTATTATAATATTTAATCGGAAATTTTAATAAGTTTATTTATAAGTATACGGTTATATAACTTACGTTATAATTATTATTATTAGAAAAAAAAAATTTTAAAAGTTAAAATTTAAAATATGGATTAATTTTTTTGTCTGTTATTAATTTACGAATATTTACGAAATTTAGAATTTATTAATTAATAAAATTATCGTTATTTAAAACGTATAATTTAACGAAAAAGTTACTTTTTTAAGTAATATTAAAAATTTAAAAAATAATTTATTTTACGTTACAGAAAACGAATTACGTAAATTATTCCGATAAATAAAATTACTTAATTAGGTTTATAATTATTTTATATATATATAAAAAGAAAATAAAGATTTAAGCAGAATAATTTAGCTTCCGGTTGGATAAAAAGGATAATTCCAAAATAATATAGGTATTTAAGAAAATATACAGAATGGTAAAAAGTAAACCTGTTCGTATGGGATTAGTTATTTTTATATAACCATTATATTCGAATTATTTCCGTTTTTTAAACCGTTACCGTTATTAACGTTTATATTAATAATTATTTTAATTATTATGCTAACGGAAATTAAAAAGGTAATTTTAAGTTTTTATTATATTATTTAATTTACAATAACGGTAAAAAATAAAGATACCTTATAAGTTAAAAATATAAGTTTTCCGTATATTTCGTATTATAAAAATATTATTAAGGACGATTATAAGGTTTAAAAAGTCGTATTTAACGTTAAACGATTAACTTAAATTATAAGTTTATTTAATAATCGGCCGGTAAATTACGGAAATTTAAAAAAATAATTATTTAAAATATGCGTTATTTTAATCGAAAAAGTTTCGATATAATAAAATATAATAAAATTTCTAAGTTATAAAACCGAATATATAGGCGTAACCTAATGTTACCGTTACGAGGCCATAAAAAGCTAAATATATATTTATTAAGGAAATTATTCCGTAAAACTGAAAAAGTTTATTTATAAAATTATAAAAAAATGTAATTTTAAAAAGCCGTTAATTAATTTTGTGTTAAAAGGAAATAAATCTTAAGGTATATATAAATATAGCTGGTTATAAAAATATAAAGCGTATTTTATCGTACGAAACGATTAATAACTTAAGAATTTTTATAGTAATATATACGTATTTATTTTAGCTAGAAAATCGTTTCGAATTTTAATTATTATTATAATTAAGTTCGATTTAAAGTTTAAGTAATATAACGTTATAAATACTTTCGTTAATACGAATTTACCTTATTAAATATTCATAAAATTACTTTTAAGATATTTATAACGTAATAAAAAAATTTTAATTAAAAAAGTATTATATAAATTAAGAAAATTATTTTTATTATAATAAAAGGATTTTATTAGGATACTTAAAGAATTAAAATTTAATCCCGTTTTTTACGAACTTTATAATTTTATTCGTTAAAAAGTACTTTTTTTTTCTTTATAGATAATATCGTTACGGTTTACCGTAAAAAAGATTAAATTTTCGTTAATTAATTAATTTAATAAATACGGTACCGGTATATTTTTATAAAGGATAAGGATTTATAATAATTTTTCGGTATCGAAATAATCAGAAATAAACTTAACAAAAAAATTTAGTTATTTTAATTTAACTTTATAAATAAACTAGTTAATTTGATTCTTAAAGAAAATTTAAATAATTTCCTAAATACGTTAATAATAGTTGTTAAATTATTACCGAATTTTAATCTGGTCCATCTAGGTTCCGTTAATAAATACCAAAAAAAAATCGGTTTTATTTTATATGTAACGGTTAATACGCGACCTAGTATAACCTTTACGGTATCCAAATTTGCCCGATTTAACCTAAATTTTAATAACGTATATTATAAAGTTATTAATCGAATTATTTTATACCTGATTAGAATTAAAACGTTAACGTTATAATTCGGAGATAAAAATTCGTTAAATATTTAAAACGATGTTTTTTTTGCAAATAATACGATCGATTAAAAAAGTTTTTAAGCTTACGTTATAAAGTTATTTAAAATAATAATAAAATAACGGACAAATAAGCAAAATATAGTAATTATTTTTATAATCGAAACGGAATTATTATTTTTTGCGCAAATTATAAAAAAAGGTTTATTTTATTTTCTATTAATTAAAAAATTAAAAATCGGTTTAAATATAAAACCTTTAAATATGTAATATGATAATTAGTAAATTATAAGGCTTATTAACGGCGACGTCGCCTTTTTATAAATAAAATTACGGTACGTAAATATATATAATTATTAATTTCGAAAAATAGTAAAAAAAATATAATTAGGGTAAAATATACGCTTACGGGTAATAAATTAGTTAATAAATTAATAAAAACTTTATTACGCAAACTTTTTAGGTATTTTAAAAAATAACTAAAATTAGTAGATATTATAAAAGCTTTAAATTAACGAAGGAAGATTTTAAAAGTTATTTTAAATAGAAAATTAGCTAATTAAAAGGATTTAATTGCCGGAAAAAAGGTGAAATAAATAATTACGGTTTTAAGAAGTAATAAAAGGTAATAATTAACGCCGTGATTACGTTAAAGCGTTAAAGGGGTATGTTAGTTAATAAGGATACGTTAACATTCTATATATAGAAAGGTTCCCTTTAATCGGACCATATATGTTTCGTGGACAGATTATATTAAAGTGCAGTGGGCATTTTAAAGCGCCTGCAACTAGTTATGTAATAGAACATCACTGATGACCCCTATATCTGATAACTTTAACTCTAGTAAACCTTATACCAGCTGGCTAGTTCCGTATGGTTATAATAAATTTAAGAATAAATCTTTTAAAAATAAAATTTAAAAATAAACTTTAAGTATAAACCTTAAAAAATAAACCTTAAAAATAAACTTTAATAATAATCCTTGAGGATAAACTTTAAATACGTATAAAAAGTTATACGAACTCTTATTAATTTTACGGCTTAATCGTTTTTATAGTTTTATTAAAATAATTAAAATATACCGCGTAATTCCGAATACATAATACCGGTAATCCGTAACCGTAAGATTTCTAAAAAAAAAATTTTACGGTATAAAATCCCCATAAAATTACCGGACGCGTTAAACTTATCGATATTAATATCGAACCAGAAAATCTATCTTTAAAAGATTAATTTCGGCTTTTAATTTTCGAATACGATTTAATCCGCGAAAATGATAATAATAAATTTTTAACGGAACTTATATCGAATTATATAAAAATTATAAAAATATTATTAACAAAATTAAACGGAAAAAATAAAAACCGGTTCGAAATTTCGAAGTGTAAAGTTTGGAATAATGGAAAAAAAAAATTACGAACGATAATTTGCCCGGCTATTCCGGATTACGAAAAATTTCCAGAATTCCGACAAAAATCGATATAGATAGGAGCTAGCTTTGCAAAAGGGATAGGTTTTAATAAAATACGAGAATTAAGATACCAATTTATTATTTTATCTAATTATCTATACGGTTACGTTTCCTTAAGGGAGAAAGTTATCTTAATAATTTTTAATTTCTTTATAAATAACGTTTTTATTTTATTACTTTATAGATAGTTTTAAAAAGTTTTATAAACAAGAAAAAGAAAACCGGCGGAACTTATTAAGAAAAGAATCGGCATAACTATAACTAGAAAAATTTCGAATTCGGAAAAAATATTATTAAGATCGAATAAAATAAGGCCAGCTTTCGTAAATTTAAACTTATTATTATCGAATATTTTAACAATTTTAAAAAGGTTTTAAGAATTAACGAACTTTTTTTATAATATAGATATAATAGTATGATATTAAACTTTTAATATATATATAATAAACGCGTTATAAAATAAAAACTTAAAATTTCTTAAAAGGTAAAAGTGAGAAAAAAAGCATACGAATATGTAAAACGTAATAATATCGTAATTAACGTAATATGTTCCAAATTTTATTAAATAATAATTTTCGTAACTGTTAAAAATTAAAAAAACCTTCCGAACTTTTCGAATTTATTCCAATATTTATTAAAATATCAAATTTATTTTAAACTTAATTTATTTTTAATTAATTATTATTATTTAATAAAAACTTTAAATCGGTTATTAATAATTAATTACTACTATATTATAGTTTAAGGAAAATTTTAAGTATATAATAATAATTAACGGTATAAATTAATTTTAAAAGTTAATAATATAAATACTTATAACTTATTTTTATTGCGTTAATTTAAGCTTTACCATTTTTAATATTAATAATTATTATATGTATTATTATAAGGAACTTTATTTAAAATTTACTTTCGTTAAAGTTATAAATATATTTTATTAATATTATATTACAGGATAATAGTATAAATAAGTCCGAGTTATAGATAGATTATTTTTAAATTTTTAATACAATTTATTACTAAATAACTTTCGGTTTTAATACGTTTAAAATTCTTTTTATCATTTAATAAAGTTTAATACTTAATTAATTTCGATACGTTTTATAAGGCGTTAAGTAAATAGCATATTGGTTATATTTTTAACGTATTAAAACCGGATAGGAAACGTTTACGTATTTAGTTTAAAAAGTCGGTTAATAATTAATTCTTTTACGGTTAGTGTTAACTTTACCATTTAGGTATATAGTTCTTAAAAAAAGGTGTACCGGTATATTGTTTATATAAAATAAATTTTACGATTTTATATATAAAGCTAAATATTATATCAATAAGTTTGGGGTTACATTTTTAAAATTAAACAGTTAGGTTTATTTTCGCTTATCTTATAAGCGGTTATATATTAATCCAAGGTGAATCTAGGTTCAAGCCTTATTTTCTTAGCTAAGCTAAATACACAAAAAATTATTATACATATAATCCATACGATAAATACTATACCCAATATCTTCGAATACGATAACTAATCAATAGTTTTTACGGTTAAAATAAATTATATACCTTAGTTCCATAAAACCTTACTTTAAAGCAGAACCTTACTCTAAAGCAGAACCTTACTTTGAAGCAAAACCTTACTTTGAAGCAGAACCTCACTCTGAAGCAGAACTTTACTCTGAAGCAGAACCTTACTCTGAAGCAGAATACGTGGTTGCCGATAAGCTTCGACTTTGATGAACCTTCTGCCAGCTGGCTGCAGTAAACCCTAAGGATAAACCTTAAAGAATAAACCTTAGCGGTTGTATATTAATATTATTAAAAATTATTAATTAAAGTTCCATAATAAAAATATGCTAAAAACCGGGCGGAATACGTATATAAACGTTATATATTCTTATTTAATTAAAATAATATATAACGTTTCATAAAGGTATTCCGGACGTATAAATACTTCGGACAGCTTTTGGTATATTTTAACGGTCGAAATTTAAATAATTATTTTTTAATATTAATAATATAAAACGGTTTATAAAATAACGAAAATAAACTTAAGGGTTTTAGATAAGAAATGAAAACCGCGGCTTAATTATATAATCTTTAATTTTATATATAAAGTTATAAGTTTTATTTATATAAACAATATACCGGTATACTTTCTTATAATAACCATATATATAAATTACGAAACTAAACGCTGACCGAAAAGAATAAATTATAAATTATACTTTCGACGTAAATCTGTGAACTTTTTCTCTCCGGCTTTAATAAGTTGAAAATATAACTAATATATTACTTATATACCGCGTTATAAAACGTATCGGAGTTAACTAGGCGTAGAATCTTATTAAACGGCAAAAAAAAAAAAAAAAACTTAAACTTATTAAAATTAGAAAATCGATTATTAACGCGTTATATATAAACTTTTAAAACCATTTTTTAAATAATTCGAATTTATTCGGATTATTATTATAAAATCCGATATCGTAAAAAAGAATATTAATAGCTTTAACGAAATTAAATTGGTAATAAATTCCTTATAATAACGGGTATAGTAATTATTAATACCGAAAAACGTAAAACATTTTAATAAACATAAAATAAAAATATAATTATATTATTATTTATTACTATAACGGTAAGAAGTTACCTTAAATTTTAATAACTGAGTTAAAGATTATATTAAATAATAATAACTAGATAATTAATAAAGTAAGCTTAAAATATATCTAGTATTGTAATAATTATAATCGAACGTATATAAATAGTTTAAAAAAAAACTTTTTTTAATTTTGACGATTATAAAGATTTTACGTTAATTATAACATTACTATGCTTTTTATACCCGTATATTTTACGGATTGGTTTCAATCTCTTAATATATTTTTTTAAAAACACGTTTATCCGTTATATATTAAGTATTTAATAAGAGGCTACTATATTTTAATAGTTAAAGGAGAATTCTTCGCCAGCTTTTAAAATACGTTTAATGTTATCAAAATATCCTATAATATTAAATTTAACTTTGTAAAATTTAAATCTTTTAAATTTAAATTTATTAAATAATATTAATTTAAGCTTTAAACCGTTAAATAACTTTTTCCAACTTTTTAATTATATTTTTATATTGTTATATGATAAGGTTTTAAATATTATCCGATACATTAATAATATAACGCATTATTCAAAATTTAACGGTATTATTAAATAAAAATTTATAATCCATAACGATTAATTAATTAAATAATTATTAAACCTTAATCGTACGGTTTATATTAATAATAATAATATAAAAATTTCAATAATATAATAAAAATATAATTACGTTTAATAATAATAAATATTAGAAATAATTTAAATAATTAAATTAAATTATAAATTAATATTATTTAAATTAAAAGAAAATAATATATATATATATGTTACTTTTAGCTTATAATACTTAAGCGGCTTAAACCTTTAAACTTATCGTAAGCTTAAGGGGCTCAAAACGCCAAACTTTTTAAGACCTTTAAGCCAGTTACGTAACCTAAGACCTACGTCGGAGACATATTCCACACTTTCCGACCGTCTGTCAACGGCCAAGCCCTTAGGTTATAACACCTTCTTTTCGCATAATACGGCTTACGGAAAATATTTGGTCCAAAAGGAGGGTCCACTATCGCTCCGGGAATATTGAAAGCATCCCTATCTTGATTTCGTTATACGTTTTTGAGAAATTAAATTCGTACGCACAATTAATCGTTTGTAATATACGTAAAGCTGCAAGATTTTCATATAACAGCTCGTCCGTTATAGTACGGAAGCCGGACAGAAATACCTTAATGGTACGTTAGGAACTTTTTACGTTACCTCTAAGGTACATTAGGACGTTTTGCCTATAAAGGATCTAAGCCTTAAGTCGTAAGCAATTATTGTCGTTATTAACAAGCTTTTGGGCAAGCTTTAGTAACCGTTCCCGGCTGCTTGATTCGTAAAATACTGGCCCGTATGTTATTTGTAGCAAAAAGTTGGTAATGCTAATATATCGCTGGATTGTAACAAAACTGGTTTAGAGTATGTAATTCGCTACGCTTTTAAATGTAAGCCATATATAAGATTAGTTCGCGAAAACGTACCAGTTCTGAAGGTCCTATGGCAGCTCCTTCAAAAGAAAAAATGCAGTTCTCCGGAAGACTTATATTAATGAAGTTCGTGCTAGGCCGACTTAAGGGAACCGCACGAGAACTCAATCGTCCAAAAGACGAACCAAAAGCTATCGGGAAAACTGCAACAGGTGTAGGAAAGGACAATTGTGTTCAATCCTTAAGAACACGACGGCAGGGATAAATAACTTAAGCTCTACAGTCGCTTACATAAGACCTGGCTAAACCTGGTTCGGGTATCTCCTCCAACAGCCTGAAGATCCTCGACGAGACCATCTTGAGCTACAGCGCCATCTTTGGTTTCCAAGAGGACGCAAATCTCGAGGAAAGGCAACCCTTCTCATCCGTCACTCATTGTCAAGATTGGGAATTCTTGTCTGTCGTGACTGTTCCGAGCAGTCCCACTTTCTCACGCGCCGCAGTTCCGAGCAACGTCTCCGCCCTGACCTTCCTTGTGCCTGGCCCCTTTCCTCAGCCTGAAAACTCCTGTTTTCCCAGAAGGTTCAGCTTCGACCTCCTCAAGTCTCAAAAGGATATTTTCATCATCTTTTGTCAAAACGGTCAAGTTCGATAAGTGATGGTTTTCTTTCGGGATTCTAACCGTCTCATCGACCCCCCCGAACACTTCCGTTGGGTCGGAAAGCAATAACGCGAGGGGGCCATCAACGACGATGTTCCGATCGCAGTGTCTGATCAAGTGCCACAGCACCACGGCTCCCACTGTCATCAAGATGCTGACTGCAAGCCAAGCGTAGACCCTGACAAGCGTCACCGTAGCCTGGCCGCGGCGATCCTGGATTGTGGCAACCAGAGTCGTAGTGTTGGGATCGAAGTTCCGCTGAAGCATGTCCCACGCGCCTTGATACGAGAACCGGATCAGATTCTCCGTATAGTTGAAGATGTTGTGCCACGTGTCCAACGAAGTGGTGTTCATGATTGCAACCGTGCTTACCACGTCTGGGAGCAGATATAGCGCTTCGAGTACCCACCGACCAGCCGCTATATCCGCTGCCTGGGGCTCCTGGTCTCCTTCAACAACCTGACTAGATATGTAGGTGCTGCTTGGGCTTGTCATAACCCCGACGGTAAAGTGGACCTCGAGGTATGTGAAGTGGTTCTGCCATGCGGAAGAATCACTCGTAAAACTGTTGTTTGGCCGGGGGTATCCGAATCCATCAGTGGTCTGGCTTTGAATGTAGTCCTTCCCCATAAGTACGATGACAGTCATTTTCCCCGAAAACATGAACGGAGTCGGAAACATGGGCGGAGGATCCAAAGGGCTGTAGTCTTTATTCGCTAGTTGATCGGCGTATGGAAGCCGGAGTGTTGTGTTAGATTGGTCGAATATGACCGCATTACCTGGGTAATTGACAAATGAGAACGGACCAGTATCATCAGGCGCCGAAAGACTGATCATGGACGAGTTATCCGCAACAGCATCGATGAGAGCGGGTACTGACTCGACTGCAGGCCAGCTGATATTGTTGAAGACTATGCACGGCATGGTCACGTTACTGAGCGTCGAGTTGACAGGAACCCGGTCATCGTTAACGACGTGGCGGCACCGCGTCTGAGTGGCCCCTGAGTTGCTTCCGCTTGTCTTCCCCCATGCCAGATTAGCCATACCCGCCGCTTTTCTGACGGCAGCCTGTCGATCCTGCAGTTGGGACCCATACCAACCCCACAGGTTGTAATTCGCTGCCGGATTGCCTGACTCTACGTTCGTTTTACCGGTTTCTTCGAGTGCAGATCCCCAGTTGACTGAGCCTGTGACTAACGGGGTCATGTATGACTGTGGGAGCGTGAGGCCCAGAATAAGTAGGATGACTGCTCTTCTCCCGTTAAGGCTCAGGGGGGGGATGTTAGGCCATGTGAACATGCCGTTGAATTCCTTGATGGTAAGACCGTCACCCTCAAGCTCTGCAAATGCGCACCGTATCACTACGGTCGCGGACCAGCCGGCGATGAGAGAGTTAACGATGGTCGCGCTATAACCGATTAAGGTCTGGACGTCGCTAGAGCGAAGAATGAACCGGCCACCGGTGTAGCGTGCATCGGAGGTGCCGTCAAGAGCTTTGTAACCGTCGACGCCATGGATCATAGCGATGGCGAGCGCAATAGAGGCGACAAGGTGCAGCGCAACCATGTACCATGATGTAAAGATTTCCTTGCGCTTTTTCTTGGAGTCCGGTTCTCTCCGTTTGTAGAGGCGGGGGGCGCAACTGAGTTTGATGTCTCCAGGAGCAACTGTCTCATTATTCTCGCCTCCTGCCATGATTGGCGTTTTGATCACGAGTGTCTTGTATGTGAAGCGTAGAAAAAACTGCCGGAAATCGGTGCATGATAGATACACTTTGGAATGAAGTAAGCTGGAGATTGTGGTGAGGGCCAAGGGTATTAAGATAGCTTTCAGCTTTCAACCTTAGTGCACGATTCGAATACTCCGGATTCGTGATAGATTGCCAAGTAATGCGAAAGACTTGTATGCGTGATGAAAAAGTAACCAGCGCCGATATGGTTCGCCTTTGGACGGCCGTGATTTGTGCCCAAAAAGGGTGGAGGGGTAAGGGTTACCATTAGTCTCAGCCGTCGGAGGCAGGCAGATCAGATCACTGCGTTTCTTCGTCACTGTTCGGGCCAAACCACGCCCCTTCGCTCCCTAATAATGTCTTAGTGCTTTAGCCTTGCCCTTAGTATACGAGACCACCAAGCCACAAAATAGGTAACAAATGAAATATGTGTACTATGTGCAGGCCCCTAAGCGTGCCCTAATAATTCTGAGGAGATGCCTGCCCCCAACTGTTGTTTGATCTTGATTGATCGACTATGAGAACTATGCTACCGTGACCAGTGTACAAGTTTTAATGGTCAAGTTGGGAGAGTGGGTTTCTACATCGGGGGGGTGGCTGCTGGTCATTCAAGCATACCAACTGTGAGAGACGCCACGACGGTGTGTCTTGCGGGGGATTCGATTCGTTAAGCTCTCGCTGCAACTTGTGACAATTCTGGGGCCCTTTATCTTGTGCTTTCTGCCACCTGTAACTGGCATCTTGCAAAAGACGAATCGTACAATATTGGGCGGATTTCAAATGCCGCCGCCTGAAGGTCGGCGACGGATGGCTTATGAGTCCCGCCTCCGAGAACTTTCTTCAGAGTTTCCAGGCACGAACTGACAAACTCTGCGTCGTCTGTCTCAAGCTTGTTCGTAGGCGGTATTCCGCAGGCTCTGGGATACGGAAATGGATTCGGTCGCCACTGGCTTAGATCGGGGCTCGAGGGGCAGGGCCGGGTAGGCTTTGCAATGGGTACCTACGGGTACCCACCCACCCACGACCGTAGGTGGGTACCCGTGGGTGGCCTTGGCATTTCGAAAAAATACCCACCTACGGGTACCCATAAATACGTTTACTTATGGGTACCTACGGATAAAAATAATGAAAAAGTTAAAATATAACAAATTAAGATATATTTTTAATAATAATATTATTATTAAAAACGTATTAATTTACGTATTTATTTCTTTATAATATAAATTAAGTAAAAATTATTATAAATTTTTTTAATATTAATATTATTATTAAACTCGTATTAATTTACGGATATATTACCTTATAATATAAAGGAAAAAAATTTAACGCCTTTAAAATTTTAATTAAATTATTTAACTTGTTATAATTTATAAATTAAGTAATTTTACGGTAAATAAAAAATTTTATAAAAGCAGTAAAAATAATTAAATTATATAACTTTAACATTTTAACATATAACTTTTAACGTTTTTTTAAAAATAATTAAAATTATTTTATTACGCTTTTTATTAATACTTTTCCTTTTTAATATACGTATTAAGTTACGTAATAATCGTTTATAATTATTAATTTATAATATAACCATTATTATAAAACAGGTAAATTCGCTTATTTTTTTAAAAAAAAACCATAACAAAATTCGTAAAGTATATAATTAAAATTAGGGTTTATTTTTAAAAAAAACCGTAACTAAATCTAAAATAAAGTACGAAAAATAATCCGAAAAACGTAATTAAAAAAATTCGAAATATATAAAATAAATATTAATATAAAAATATATTAATAAATTAATCCGGCATTTTTAATATAAAAACGTTATGTTTAACAAATAAAAATTTATTAATAAAAAACCAGATATTTTATTTAAGCTTACCGATTCTGTTAATAATAATATTAATTCGAAATTATTTAACAATCCGAACCTTAATTCTGTATTAATTTTTAATTTTTAATAAATATTATCGAATAATGTATTTAAAATATATAACTTATATAAAATTAATATAAAAATTAATAATTTTTTAAAAATACGGTTAAAAAATATTTATATATTAAAAATAAAAAGTAAATAAAAAATGTAAGTTTTAACCTTTATAATAAAATATGTAAATTATTACGTAAATTAATATATTAATTAATCCCGTATTATATAAACGGTTAGTTTTTATAAATATAATAATTAAACGTTTTAATTTAACATTTAAAGTTTTTTTTATTTTTTATAAAATTTAATTTAAATTATATATATATAATAAACGTTTAAATTTTAAATATGTACCTATAGCTGGTTACCCATTCGGCCCTTTAAGTACCTATAGATGGGTAATCCGTAGGTAATTTCATTTTACCCACGGAGCCCTGCTAGCCACATATAAAACTTTTTACCCACCTACGGGTACCCGCAGGTGAAAATTTTAGCGTGGGTGGTTGGGTAGTGCAAACCCTAGGGCCAGGGGCGGAGCTTGTGATGCTGCAGCTGGCTGGTGATTGTCGGTGACTCTCGCATCTGTGCCAGATCAGGCACCTGCTTGGAGGACTGGAGCTCCGCTAGAGGGAGTAAGTCTAACTTACCCGTGGGCTGCGTGGCAGATGGAGCCGGCGAGGCTGCACGACGATCCGGGAAGAGTTTCTTGTACAACCTCTTTGCCAACTTCAGTTTATCTTTCACAGGCATAGCTCCGACGAGGATTCTTATCGGGCGGAAGAGATGCTATCGCAACAGCAGCAGAGCGCCCCCCTTCCACTGCGAGACAAACGGCGCAAAGTCGTCCAGTGGGATGTATCTTTGCCGAGCAACGGCTGGGAGAAATCCTTGATGATCGGCGACCAATGCTACCCCTCATACAGAACCTTTGCATTGCATGTGCATTGCATGTGCATATGCATCCTTAGTTACCAATTGGGATTCTGCGCTGTCCGCCCGGCTTCCCCTCGCTCTTCACTCAGCGATGCTACCCTGCGGCTCTGGACCTTCTCTTTACCTTTTCCATGTTGGCGGGAGAAGCGCAAGAGAGGTCCTCAGCCAGTGAAGCTACCCTTGCTTGTGATGAGGGGTCTAAGGCACCCACCAATGAGCATCAGCCATCCGGGAGTTCCCGCTATTGAGGATGTTGATGTCAGACCCTACTCAAGTCTAGGCCTGTTAGTAACCCCGTGACTTAGTTAGCGTTGCAACTAGTGGATGCGTTATTGGATGCGTTGTTCAAAGTCCCGGTATCGCTTTCTCTCAGTTGTAACTGTTTTATGTATATTTAAGGAGGTTTCATAACCTTTCTTTTAGATAGGATCTTTTTTAAAGGTCGACCTGATAATATATCTTTTTCGGCCATATATACTTTAATATATAATGTCAGGGTATTATAATTATACACCCGGTCCGTAATTTTTTCTATTATGCTTCGATATATTAAATTAATACGTTATAAACGTCGCTTTTTAAAGCAATTTAAAAGCTTACCGTCGTTTCCGTAATAATTTTATAACCTATTATTACCCTTTACTAAAAATGTTCCTGATTTAAAAATTATTCTCTTTATTTCTTAACCCTTAATTATATTATATGTAAAGCTATATTTTCTTTTCTTTTAAAAGATTTTAACAAAATTTCGTTAAAACGTTTTAACCGTTTTTTACTTAAAAAGGGACGTTTAAAAAGTATAATATACTTAAATTTTAAGTTAGCTTTAAGGCAAACTTTTAATAAGATTATATTAACCTTAATAATGCGTACGTATTAACTTTATTAAAAAAGTTACCTTTTTTTAATGTTAAAAACTTTACGTTAATAATTATTAATAAAATTAAGCTTAAGTTAATAATAAACGCAAAATTTTAGAAAGTAATAAAAATATACGGATAAAATCAAACCTTTTTCAACTTAAAAACCTTTTATTAAAATTAATAAATTTTAAAACTAATTAATTTCTATTAATTATAACTAAATATATTAAAAAAACCAGATGTAAAAATAAATAAATTACTTTAAAACGAATTTAAACTTAATAATAACATTCGGATTTCCGAAATCGATGCTTAATATAAAAAAGCGTTAATAATTAACAAAATTTAATTAAATACATAATTCTTTAAATATAAAGAAAATATATAAAAACTAAAAAACTTTAAATGTTAATTATTATAAGTTATTATAAATACCTTCTTATTTAACTTCTTTATCACCGAAACCGCTATAAAAAAAAGCCATATTCGATAACAAAAACGCTAACAAACTGCCCTTAATACAAAAGCTCGTACAACGCTTCCAAAGCTATATAAGGCTACGGAAGGCTTAAAACGTCACCACCGAACAATTATCACGAAAAACAATTATTACTACATTTAACAGAGATGGTCTTTTTGGAAATCTTACGGTTGCGGATTACCGGTATTGTGTATTCGGAGTTACGCGGCATGTTCAGCTGTCTTGATGAAGCTGTGGGAATGATCAAGCCGTAAGACTGGCGAGGGCTCGCACTTACCTCATCAAGATCAGGCCCCATTTTTTGAGGTTGGAGCTGCGCCGTAGGCGCAGCTGCAGCTTTGCCTCAGCGAACTTAGGCCTCGCTGGCTCTCCATTTTCTTCAAAGTTTTCCAATGTACTCCGCCAAGAAGCTAAGAATTAACCAATCAAATGCCGTATCCCCGTAACGAGCCAGCGAGGCTTAAGATCATTTTATGCAGACAAAGGTTTCGTTCTAGGCATTTTTATTAAAATTATTAACTTTCCTTCCATTTTTTTAAATAATTAAAAGATTTATATAAAAAGAAATTATTTGGCAGCCAATTTACGTCCGATAAGTTTAATATTTTATATACGCGTCGAATATAAGCTAACGTATATATAAGAATTTTTTCTATTTTTTTTGGCTGCAAATTACGGCTAATATAGCTAGGTTTAGGTTTAGGAAATGGGCAACCGTAACGGCCTTATGGCTGCAATAACATAACCATCGGTCGCATTATCGTATACCGGGTTTCCCCAGTATATTTTATATGGGAAAAGCCCGTATATTAATTTTTTCGGCCGTACGGGTTATAATTATTACGTCGTAGCCCTAAAAAGGTTCCGGACTTAATTCACCGGAAGGCTTTTTTTATTACGACGTAACAACCATAACCCGTACGGCCAAAAGAATAACTGGACGGGTTTCTCCCATACTGAATTACCCTTGGAAGGTTTATAGCAAAATGTTACGACCGGTAGTTGTTATGTCGTAGCCATAAGGGCGTGCCGGATTAGAGGTTTGCTTAAAGCGAGAATTTTGATTTAGATCTTTAATATTTCCGCCAAAACAGCCCTGATTGGAAAGGTATATATATGGCTAGGAAACCCTTTTAAAACTGTATATAATAATATTTTTTGTTATTTTCTATTTATTTTTGTTATTGTTATATTTGCTAGTTTCTAAATTAAATTTTCGAAACTTTGTATGGGAGTGTTTAAAACGAGCCCAAAAAATCACAACTTGATATCAGGCCTTATTTTTGAGGTTTTGTTATTTCTGTGGATATTTTACTAATTAGGTTAGCGCGGTACCTAGAGCTACTTTTTTTTTCAAAGCCTTAGCTGCAGCTGCGCCGTAAGCGCAGCACCAACCTTAAAAATAGGGCCTGATTTTAATGAGGTAACTGCAGCTAAGGCTTTGAAAAAAACCGTAGCTTCATGTACCGCGTTAACCTAATTAGCAAAGTATCTACAGAAATAACAAAACCTTAAAAATGAGGCCTGATATCAAGTTGTGATTTTTCGGCCACGTTTGGTACCGCCCCATACAAATTTTCCAAAGTATATCTTGGAAATTGGCATATATAACAATAATAAAAATATATAGAAAATAATAAAAAACGCCATTATATAAAGCTTTAAAAGGGCTTTTTAACCGTATATATAACTTTTAAATCGGGGCTAATTTGGTAAAGATACGAAGGAAATAAGTTAGAAATTACGTTTGGCATACCCCCCCAAACCGCAACGCCCTTATGGCTGCAATAACGCAACCATCGCGTGTATTATTTTGCCATGGGCCTTTTAAGGGTAACTTAATATGGAAGAAGCCCGTGCAGTTATTCTTTTGTCCGTACGGATTATGGTTATTACGTCGCAGCCAGAAGGGTATTCCGGTTAATTAAGTCCGGGACCTTTTTAAGGCTATAACGTAACAATTATAACCCGTACGACCGAAAAAATTAATATACGGGCTTTTTTTATATAAAATATATTTAGGAAATCCGGTATACGATAATGCGACCCATGGTTGTGCTGTCGCAGCCATAAGGCCGTTACGGTCGTCTATTTCCTAGACCTAAACCTAGCTATATTAGCCGTAATTTGCATCCAAAGAAATTGGAAAAATTCCTATATATATGCTAGCTTATATTCGACGCGTATATAAAGTTTCATACTTATCGGATATAAATTGGCTACAAAATAAATTTTTTTTATATAATTTTTTTAATTTTTTTAAAAAAAATAAAAGAAAAGTTAATAATTTTGGTAATAAGGTACCAAACGAAACCCTTATTCGCATAACCTGAACTCAGGCCTCGCTGGCTCGTTACGGGGATACGGCATTTAATTGGTTAATTTTTAGCTTTTTGGCAGAGTACATTAGAAAACTTTGAAAAGAATAAGAGCCAGCGAGGCCTGAGCTCGCTGAGGCAAGCTCGCACAGCCTTTTATGCGCACTTAAGGTTCACCCTTAAGGTTTATCGTTAAGGTTTATTCTTAAGGTTTATTCTTAAGGTTTATCTTTCAG
Organism: Monosporascus sp. MG133; assembly: GCA_004155925.1. Taxonomy (NCBI): domain Eukaryota; kingdom Fungi; phylum Ascomycota; class Sordariomycetes; order Xylariales; genus Monosporascus; species Monosporascus sp. MG133. The sequence continues at coordinate 131,669 of QJNX01000046.1, read as the reverse complement.
GTTTATTCTTAAGGTTTACTGCCTGGCATAAGGTTTATCAGAGTCGAAGCTTATCAGCAACTACGCATTCTGCTTCAGAATAAGGTTCTGCTTCAGAATGAGGTTCTATAGAACTGAGGTATACAATTTATCTTAACCGTGAAAACTATTAATCAGTTATCGTATGGATTATATGTATAAGGATTTTCTGTGTATTTAGCTCAGCCTGGAAAATAAGGCTTGAACCTATATTAACCTTGTATAAATAATTCGGTAAATAAGTTTAATTAGAACGGTCCGTAATTTTATTATTATCGTTAAATAAATAAAATAAAGATTTATTAAACGAAAACGAAATAATAATATAGTTTTTATTTTTTAATTATTTTTACATTTTAGTTTAATTAATATTAATAAAAATTCAAATATTACGATAATTTAATTAAATATATCGTTTTTATATATTTTATTAATATTAATATTATATAAATCTTTCGTATTAAAATAAACCGACATATTAATAATAATGTATTATTTATAATTAAATATATCATATAATTTCGCATTAATTTATATATTAATAACCTTTTTTATATTATCGGAATTTAAAAATATTTCCGTTTTAAACGTAATATCTGAATTTAAGTTCTTTTAAAAATTTTTATTCGCTCCGTATAATAATACCGAATATATAAAGATGACGTATAAATACTTTTTGCCGTATTTTTATACGTAATTTATATATTTATTATCCGTATAATTCCGTAGATTATAATATTTATAAATCGATTATATAATATATATATATATATTTTTTTTAATTAATCCGGTTTATAAATTTATAAATTTCTTTTCGTACCATTTATAAAATATTTAATTTAGATATTTTTTTCGTTAAATTACGAAATTACAATTAATTAAAAATTTATTATTAATTTAGTAATTTATACTTTATAAAACCGGTATAATTTATTATAATATAAATCTTATTTTATCGGACGATATTATTAATATTTAATATTTATATAAATACCTTATCTTTTTTTATTACGAAAATTTATTTATAATATAAACTTTTAATAATATTACAGAATTTAAAATCTTTTTTAATTATAAAATGTTTTTAATTAATGTACGGTTGTTTTAAAGTTAAAATATAAAATGTTTATTATTTTTTAATTATTTTTTATATTAATATACCCTTATAATATAAATTTAAAATTTAAAATTAATTATATATAATATATATTTTCCGTAAAATCCGTTTTAATTTAAAAATAATTAAATATTATTTAATTAATACGACATGATTTTAATTAAAACGATACCGTAAAGTATATTATATTATAAATAAATTTAATAATAATTTTAATTATTTTTTAATTTAAAATTTTATTATCCGTTTTTAAGTTTCTTTTATCGGAAGGATTATTAACGAAAAAGTTATTATTAAATTCGTTTATATTATGCGATATTAGAAAATTAATCTTAAGTATTAAAAAAAGAATTATCAAATTAATAATTATATTATAAATAAAGTATAAAAAGAATTTTAAATATTTAAAAAAATAACGGGTTAATAATTATATTATACATAAATAAATTTTACGGATTATAATATAATAAGTTGTATTAAATTAAATATTATTAATTCTTTATTAAGTAATTATAATAATATTATTTTATATATATTAATTAAAAAAGATTTATAAATTATATTAAATAGTTTAAAATAAAATATTTAACTTCGTATAAATTATATATAATTATTAATTTCTTTTTTGTATATTATTATTTCGTTATAAGAAAAAATAACGTTAACGTTTAAATTAATATTTAATAATTTATATAAACATAATTATTTATATACCTATAACTATATGTAACGAATCTGTTATACATCCACCCGGAAGTATAAGTAATATCCGAAATGGGGGTTTTTAATTTAAAGGTAATAATAGCATAATAAATAAAGTATTCGTTAAAAAGATTTGCGGACTTTTCCCTTAATTAAAAAGCGGTACAGTTATCTTTAACCAAAAATTTAAATTAATAATTATAAAGCGGAATTAAAAAGATATTATTTACGTAAGAAATCGTTTAATATATATATCCTTATTATTTCTTTTAGTTTCTAAAAATATTTAAAGGTTTCTAAAAACGGATAAAGATAGATAAGGGTAATCTCTCTCTATCTCTAAAAACAGATAAAAACAGGCCGAAAGCCGAAATTTAACCGGCAGGATAAAGGCTTCAGTTATCTTAATTTATTTAACTTCTTTTTTAGGTTTAAAAAAATCCTTATAAATATAACATTATTTCTTTTTTTCTGGAATCTTTATTTTAAAAATTTTCAAAAAGTAAACTTTTTTTCTTTCCCAATACCGTAATATATTTTAACCATAACAGATAAATCTTAAAAACGTTCCAAAATTTTAACCGAAAATCATTACAAACTTATAAAGTCGATTTTTTAATTTGGGTTCGAAATTATGCCGTATATATATTATTTTAAAAAAGAATTTTTTTACAAAATATTAAAAAACCGGAAAAATCACCAAAATTATTTATCGGCTAATATTTAAACTTATAATAAAAATTATATTTTGTTATCGTTTCTTAAAAGCATTCGGATTAAAAAATTTCGAAAAAAAATGTTTAATAGTTTAATAATTATAAGAATTATTTAACCGTATCGTTCGGTTAAATCGTTAATTTAAATAATTACATTCCAAAGGAATATTATTTATTTAAAAAGAACTTAAAAACATAAATAAGTTAAAAGAATAAAAAAAGTTAAATACGGAAAAAAACCGTCAAAAAAGGAAATAAACGTAATTTGTTTTAAAACTTAATGCGTTAATAAAAATATTTATTTCTTTCGATTAAAACGCTTTAAACCTGAATTTAAGTAAGGGGTTATTACCGCCTGCAACCTTAATCGGTTAGGATTTTGTCGGTAAAAATCTTTAACTAAACTTATCGCATTCGTTAGATACTTAAATAGTTCCCAAATATTATCTTTAAGTAAGTAATTTATTTATTTAATTAGGTACTGGATTTTATTTTTAACCATTTTAAAATCCAGTATCTTTTCGATTTCGTATTCGTTATTATTTTTTTTTTAATTTTAAAGTTTCTTTTAAACGGGACGTTTTTTGGAGTTAGTTTTAGTAAGGAAATATGGAATATAAGGTATAATTTCATAATTTTGGGTAATAATAATTTATAGTTAATTTTTAAAATAATTTTTTTAATTTTAAACGAATTAAGTTTTTTAAAATTAAGTTTATCGTTAAGCTTTTTTGTTTTAATTTGGGAAAAATTTAACGTTACGTTTTATTTTTGGTATAATAAATAAATTTCATTTTTTTTGCTAAAATTGGTTGCTTAATATTTTCTATTATAATACTGGACCATTTTTTGTTACAAAAACTATAATTTAGTTTAAAATCGGATTTATATTATCTTAATTTTTGTTACCATTATTTTTGCTTGCGGAATTACGGTAATAATAATTAATATTTTACGTATTAATTATTCTGGTCGTTAAGTTATTACGTTATATCCATATATAGTTATATAAGGTAATATATCTATATTTCCGTTAACGGACGTATTATAAGTTATTTATGCAAATGGTAAAAACTTAACTTAATTATTTTATAAATAATTAACGTAATTTTAAAAGTATTATTTTAAAGTTTAATTTAATCGTTTTATTTAACCATCCGTTTAAAAATAATAAGTTATTAAAAATTTAAGTTTAACGTTAATTTACTTAAAAAAACTAATACCAAATTCGGATATAAAAAGTTTATTTCGATTAAAAATAATTCTTTTTAATATACCGTACTTATCGAAATAATATCAAATAAAAAGGTAAATTAATTATTTTACTATTACCGTTTTTTTAAAAGGTAAGAAATATTTATATTTAATAAGTTTGTTAATAATTACTTATATTACATTATATTTAATTTCCGTAACGGGATTTTTCGATATAAAAAAATTAATAATAAAATTTTAAGTTATAGTATTCTATATTTTATTAGGTATATTTGTAGGTTATAATAAGTTATATAGCTTGTAACAAATTATTTTTATTTTATTATAAATATTATAATTTTTAATTATTTGTTTAATTATTTAACGGAATTTTAAGAAGTTAATTTTTTTTAAAAATTCCTTAATAGTTTTAAATATTTTTTAATATTTATATAAAAAGTTTTCGTAAAGTTTCTTAACGAATATTTTTGGTTATTAACGGGAGATATAAATTTTGCCGTAAAATAATAAATAATCCTTATTATCTCCTTTTAATTATTTAATTTTTTTTTATTTTTTTAAATCGTAAAAATTTTTAAATTAAGTTAATTTTTTTAAAGTAGGTTATTTTAAGGTTACGTATAGTTATATTGTTTTATCGTTTTTACGATATAATATTTATATGTAACGTTTAAAGATTTTAAAATCGTAATTTTTTTTTCGGCTTAAAATATCTGTTTGGATATTTTTTTTGCCCTTAATATAATAAATTTTAAAGTTAAATTTTGATAAAAAAATTATTTAATTTTTATAACGTTTATTTAATTTTTAAATCGTTATAAATTAAGTAAAAATTTTATGGTTTAAATAAATATTAAATAGTTTTTTAGTTTTATTAAAAAATAGTTTTTATTTTTTAAGTATTAAAATAATCGTTATTAATTTTTTATCGTAAATAAGATATTTAAATTTTGCATTTTTAAAAACTTTGGAAAAATATATTACTAGATATTATTTTTTATTTTTTTTAATTATTCCAAAATTATTTTAAAGGCGTAATTTAAAGTATTTATTTTAAGTCGTTTCTTTTTATTATAGTTTGATAGCTTAATTACCGGAACGTTAATAATTTTATTCGTAATTTCTTTTGGAAATTTAAATTTTTTAACGTACTTTTTGGTAATAAGCTTAATTAAAAGGCTAACAAATTTGCCGTAATCTTGAACCAAAGGTCGTACGTAGCCGGTAAATTTTAAAAATTAACGGATATTAATAATAATCACTTTGTTAAGAATTAGCCAATTTTTAATAGTTTTTAATTTGGAATTTGGAATTTAAATTTATCTTAAAATTATAATAAAGTTTAAAAAGTTTAGTTCTTAAGTATATTAAATATTTTTTTTAACGTTTATTAGTAAGTTGGTTTTTTTTAGGGTTTTTAATATTTAGGTAATATGTTTTTTATGTTCCTTTAAAGTTTTTAAATAAATAAAGATATTATTTAAATAAACGAAAACGAATTTATTTAAAGATTTTTATAAGATAATGGTAAATATATGTTAAAAGCTGGTTAAATTATTAATTAATCCTTATAACATAATTTTATATTTATAATATTTATAAATAATTTTAAAAACAATTTTTTATTTTTCGTTTTTGGTTATTTGTATTAAGTAATAATTATCTGGTAGGTTTAAGGTTATAAATTATTTAACTTTATTAATATTTTCCCTTATAATATTTATTAACGTTAAAAGATATTTATTTTTAATAATAATATCGTTAAATTATTTATAATCGTGAATTTGTTAATATATTAGATTTTTATCTTTATTAATTTTAATTTTATTATTTTTTATTTTAGGTATTATTATAACTAGATATTTTGTAAGTAATTCGGATTTTTATATATAACTTTTTTTAAGATTTCGTTAAAGTTTTTTTTAAAAAACCTTAACTTTTTTAAGGTTTATATGGTAAGTTTAATAAAGTTTTAAATAAAGTTTTTTTTAATAAGAATGTTATGATTTTATTGGTTATAATTTAGCAATTCTTTTCGGGTTTGTTTTTTGATTAGTTTTTTAAATTGTCGACATTTAGGGAATATTATTAATATAGGGTTAAAAATCCTGGCTTTTTTAATTATGTAATAAATTTTATAAAACTTTTTCTTAAAATCGTCCTATAAAAGCGTTTATTTTTTTAAATAATTTGTAAGTTATTAGAACGAAATTATAGTATTTTTAGAATAAGGTCGTATTTTAAGATGTCGGCGGTATCGAAAGTAATACGTTTTAAATATTTTTATATTTAAACTGTAAATTTTTTTATTTTTCGAAAAATTCGATTATTATTATAAGTAAATAAATTTCCATTAATTGTTCGTAATTTATATAATTATTATTTATATTTTCAAAAGATTTGGTATTTTTTAGTTATTTTAAGGAAAATAAAGTTTTTTTTTGTTCCGGAATCGATTATAACGTTAAATATTTTTTTTATAGTAAATAAAAATTTTAATTTAATTCCGAATTTTTTTTTTTTGCCTTATATAAAGTTTTATATATAAGGGCTTTTCGGTATTTTATTTTCGAAAACTTCCATATTTCTTTAATTAATACGTTCTAGGGGTTAAAAAACGTTTTTATTCGTACGTTTTCCTAGTTATATATTTGGTATAATAATTCTTTATATATTTTAACTATTTTTTATTACCGAATTAGTACTTAAAAATAATTATTTTCTTTTAGTATTTTTTTAAATTTTAAATTTTGCGAATTATAAGCTTAAAAAGGTATATTTCCGAAAAGGGAATTTTTATAGCTAGGAAATCGTATTTGTTATAAGGTATTAACGCATAATATAAATATTCTTACGTTATAACCTTTTAATTTTGTTCTGATTTAGGATATAGGTAATAAAACCTAGGGCAATCTGGTTATCAGAAAATTTCTATATATGTATATTTATCGTTTAGCTTTATAAACGTTTCCTTATTATATCTTAGTTAAAAATCGTTATTTTTTTAATACGTAAATAAATAAAGTAATTATCGTTATAATAAGTACTAAAATATAAAAATTTATAATCGTTTGCTGGAATTTTAAGATATATTATATATTCGAAAAGAATATAATATTCGGAAAATAACTATCTATAATTACCGAAATCTTTTCGTAATTAACCGTTTTAGTCGTATATTTTATATTTTTATATATTAAAGTAATAAATATATTTTAACGTAATAATTACCTTAAAGTTTGTTCGTTTTAAATAATATTTACAAATTTTAACCGTAACATTTTTGCAATTAACATAATTTTCATAATTTAGGTCGTTATTTTTAACCTTATTAGTTATAAAAATAGTAAATTTTTAATTAGCAAAAATATAACTTACTTTTATTTTATTTTTATCCTTACTGTTTATATTTCGTTCGATGGTACGGATTTTTTTTTTAGGTTAAGGAATATTATTTTTTAAAATCTTTTTTAAATATTTCCTTTTTTCGTTAAAAGGTAATATTTGCTTTTAAAATGGCCTTTTTTGCTATAATTAAAATATTTAACTTTGGATTTATTGTGTTTAAATTCCGTTAAAATAATATTAATTTCTTTTTGGAATTTATCCTTTATTTTTTTATTATTATTTAAATGTTTATTACTATTTCGTCTACCGGTACCTTTTTTTTTAAGGTACCGATTAAAAATACGTCGGTCGGAAATAATAACTTTATCCGTATATTTTTCGAAAGAATTTATTTTAAGTACCCAAAATATTTTATTTTTAATTTAAAGCTTGAAGTTATCGTAATAAGAAAAGAATAATATATTTTGGAACAATTTAAAAACGGTTATTAATTAGTTAAATTTAAATATATATTCGGTTATTAACGTAATTTGCTAAAATTTATATATTGATTTAACCGTATATTATTATTTATTTACGTTTTTATACAAAACTTTTATTCGTTCTTTAAATTTCCTATAATCGTTAAAACTATAATTAGTAACGTTTAAATAATCGACGGAAGGGTTTATTAAATAATTATTAAAAATAAGTTCGAATTAATCAAATATTTTTTTAACGAATAATTAAAAAATAGCTATAATTTTTTAATAATTTTTAATTAAAAAATTTTTATATTATTTAAAATAAAATTTAACTTCGATTAAAAATCTTTTCATATCCGTAAATTTATTATACAACTTAAAAATAATTAATTTATAACCTTTAATATTAAATATTCCATAATAAGCAAAAAAAGATATAATTCTTTTTCGGTTTTAACCAAATAAAAAAAAGGTTAAAATTCGTAAATAAGGTATAAACGTTTTAAAAAAAAAGTACCGGAATTTTTAAACAAAATACGAATTTTTTTTAAATTATCGTACAAATTTAATATTTTCCTTTTTAAAATCCATAACCTTCTTAATAACGAAATCTAATCGTTTATCGGTTATAAGTTCCTTTTTTTTTCCTTTTTCGACTTTTACGTTAAATTTTTTCTTAATTTTTTCCTTTTTTTTAATCGAATTTTTTAACTTAAATTTCGATAATTTCCTCCGTCTTTTTAAAAATAGGGGTAAGTTATTATTAAAAAAAGATTTTTTTAACTTTTAACTTTAATGGTTATAGGTATTATATTATTAATTAATTAAAAAAAATTTAATAAAAAATATATTATTTAATTTAATTATTAATTTTTTATTAACTAATAACGGAAATCGAATATATTATTTATTTATTCAACGTCGTTTTATAATATCGTTTTTATTAAGTTTAAAAAAGTTTATACCTAATTAGGCTTTAAATTATTCGTTAATTATTATTTAAAAAATTATTAAAATATAACGAATTTTTTATATATTTATCCGGAAGTATAAATAATATCCGAAATAAAAGTTTTTGATTTAAAGGTAATAATAATATAATAAATAAAATATTCGTTAAAAAAATTTACGGATTTTTCCTTTAATCGGATAAACGATATAATTGCCTTTAATTAAAAACTTAAATTAATAATTAAAAAGCGGAATTAGAAAAATATTATTTACGTAAAAAATTATTTAATATATATATCCTTACTATCTCCCTTAGTTTCTAAAAATCTTTAGAAGTTTTTGGAAACAGATAAAAACGGATAAGGGTAATCTCCCTCTATCTCTAAGACAGACAGAGACAGGCCGAAAGCCGAGATTTAGCCGGCGGGGTGGAGGCCTCAGCTATCTCAATTCACCTGGCTCCTTCTCTGGGTTTAGTGGAATCCCCATGGATGTAACATTATATAATCTTAAAATTCGCATATATTTTAATTTAATTATATATATTATTTTCGGCTTTATTTATAACTTATTAATTATTTATAAGCCGTATTTATATATTATACACCGTTTTTTATTCTTTTTAATATTAATAATATTTTAAGATATTATTTAATATATAAATCATACTTAATTTATTATATTTATTCTTTTTTTATTTTTTTTTATTCTTAAATAATTAAAAATACCGTTAATAAGTTTATAATATGTTAAAATTTTTATATATAAATATTTTATTTCTGGTATTTAATATTATATAATCGTATAAGTTTTATCTTATTAATTATATTTTATATTCTTTTTTCAATATTAAATTTTAATTAATTAAATATACCGTCGCTAAGTTTATATTATTTTTAAATTTTTTATATATAAATAGTTTCTTTATAATATTTAATATTATATACTTATATAAACTTTACCTTATTTATTATATTTTATATCCTTTATTTTTATTTTTATTTTTATTTTTTATTAGCTAATAATATTATCGGTAAATTTATAATATCCTTAAATATTCTTTTTATAATATTTAATATAATATTATAATTATAATAATATTATTACCATTCAGTCGAATAAAATATAATATTATTATTTTAACGCATTATAATAAGTTAGCAAAATATTAACGCGTATATAAAGATATAAATATTATTATATTAGTTTTTAATATAACGTATATTAATTATAACGTTTTTTTTAATTATTTATAAATTCTTTCCAAATTCTAAGCCAGCTAATAAATTATTATGAATTTCTACCAAATAAATATTAAATAAAGTTAGAATATTTTAAGATTTTAATAAAACCAGACTTATTAATATATTTTTAACAACGTAATTTATTTACAGTTATATAATTATTAACGTATATTTTATTTATAATAATATCGGAATAATAGTTAAAGAAATATTTAAAATTTTCGATTATATATATATAATTTTTAAATTTTTCTTTTATTATCCGAAAATAAAATTACGAAATAAAATATGATATTATTCGTTTTCTTCGTTATATTAAAATATTACGAAAAAATTAAGAAATTATAAATTACGGACTCTTAAAGAATAAGCTTTTAAAAATACAAAATAAATATTTTTTATATCATAAATTTAATTAATATAATTTATTTAAAAATTTATATAATTTGGATTATTTAACGTTTTTGAAAATTTATGCATAATAATAATTTACGTAATATAAACGGTATTTAAAATATAATAATCGTATAATTCCGATTAAGGAAATAAATTCGTAATATTTTTTTTAATATTATACGAAAAGTTTTTTTTTAAAAAACTTTTCTAACGGTTAAATATATATATATAAAAACTAGGTTTATACTTATCGAAACATATTCGGTATTAATACCGAAAATTTTAAAGGGTTTTACGATATCCGATAAGCCGTATATTTATATAAGATTTTAATATACAAAGATTTCGAAATTTATCCGGTTTTCCGGTCATACCGGAAAAAAAAAGTAAAATTAAATAACCGGAATTTCGTACCTTTATATATCGGTTATTTTAAAAAATAAAATTTTAAAAACCGGAACCGGAATGTTACAGTACAGGAACAGGGGTTCCTGTTTTGGAGAGACCAACCTTTGGAGCCTGGCGCAGGCTCCAGACGGCTAAACTTCGGGTAAGGAAAAGCTTGGCTTTTTTCGCCAAGAACCAGGTAATTTAGGTAATCTAGGTAATCTGCTAGATTATATAGATCATATAGATCCCAGGTATATTTATTAAAATTCGAGATGAATATATAATAATTAATTTTTTCGTATAAATAATATTTATTTAATTTCGTTCTTTAATTAATAATTTAAATTTTGAACCAAAAATAATTATATCGTTTTTTAGTTAAGGGAAAAGTTCGTAAATCTTTTTAATAAATACCTTATTTATTATATTATTATTACTTACAAATTAAGAACCCTTATTTCGGATATTATTTATACCTCCAGGTAAATATATAACAGGTTCGTTATATTTTAATACTTCCTTAATTAATAATTAATAAATGGTTTAAGGCCTAATTAAGCATAATTTTTTTAAACTTAATAAAAACGATATTATAAAACGACGTTTAATAAATAGATAATATATTCGATTTCCGTTATTAGCTAATAAAAGATCGATAATTAAATTAAATAATTTACCTTTTATTAAAAAAGTTTTTTAATTAATCGATAATATCGCACCTGTAATTATTAAAGCTAAAAGTTTGGAAAAGGTTTTTTTTAACCGTTATTTACCTTTATTTCTGAAAAAATTATCGAAATGCAGCTTAAGGAATTTAACTAAAAGAAAAAGGAAAAACAAGGTATAAAAGTTAAAAAAAAAGGAAAAAAAACTTATAATTAATAAACGATTAGACCTTATGGCCGAAAAGGTTATAAGATTTAAAAAAGAAAACGCCAAATTCGCCCGATAGCTTAAAAAAAAGACCCTTATACTTTCCTTTAAAACCACTTTTCGTTTAAGAATTCCAGCGCTTTTTTTATTTAGTTATGACCGAAAAGGAACTGTATTTCCTTTTATATATTATGGAATACCAAACATTAAAGGTTACAAGTTAATTATTTTTAAGCCTTATAACGGATCCATTAATATAAAATTTTTTAGTTAAAGTTAAACTTTATTTTAAATAATACGAAAGTTCATTAACGTAAGGTTACCAAAAAGTAATAGCCATTTTATAATTATTGGTTAAAAAAATATTCGATTAGTTCGAACCTATTTTTGAGGATTATTTAACGAATTACCCCGACGATTAGTTAAATATTATTAATTATATTTTTAACAGTTACGATAATTTTAAGAAACGAATATAAACCTTATACGGAAATATGCATAAATAATAATATACGGTTAAATAAATGTATAAATTTAAGTAAACTATTTTAATAGTTAAATATACGACTGAATTTAACCGATTTGTAATTATCTTTAAATTTTTATAGGATATATTATTTTTTCCTTATTACGATGGCTTAAAGGAATAGGTTAAGGATAAAATGTTTAAGGTACTTAAAATAAACTTTTTTAAAAACTATATAAATAAGTTGTTATTACCGACCGACGTATTTTTGATCGATACCTTAAGAAGAAAAATACCCGCAGACGAAATGATAATAAATACCTTAATAAAGGTAAGAAAATAAAGAACAAATCCCAAAAAGAAGCTAACGCTGTTTTAACGGAATTTAAGAAAAATAAGTTTAAAGTTAAATATTTTAATTATAATAAAAAGGGCCATTTTAAAAACGAATGTTATTTTTTAGCAAAAAAAAAGGATTCCTTAGCCTAAAAAAAAGGTCCGCGCGGCCGAACGAAATCTAAATAATAAGAAAAAGGATAAAAAGAAAGTAAACCTTATTTCCGCCGATTAGGAATTTATTATTATTATAACCAGTAGGGTTAAAAACGACGATCTAGATTATAAAAATTATATTATTTGTAAAAGTATTATGGCCAAAGTTTGCAAATATTATTTAAAACGAAAGAGCTTTAAGGTAGCTATTATATTAGGATATATTTATTATTTCGATATATAAAAATATATAATATATAATTAAAACGGTTAGCTAGAAAAGGATTTCGATAACTATAAACAGTTATCCCTTAAATATTGCATTTTTCTAAAATATATAATATACTTAAAACTTTTAATAGATAATTATAAGTTTTTATATTATATTATTTATTATAATTATAATTACTTTATTTATTAACGAATTAAAAAAGATAATAACTTTTAGTTAAAATATAACAAGAAAACGTTTACAAAACCAGATAATAATTGCAGATATATAAAAACCTTTTAATAGCCAGATTATGTTAAGTTGTATTACTTATACCTTAAATTAAAATAAAGTTAAAAGGTTATAATATAAGAATATTTATATTACGCGCTAGTATTTTACGATAAATACGATTTTTTAATTATGGAAATATGTTTTTCGGAGGTTTACTTTTTTAACCTAATAATTCGTAAAATATAAAATTTACGAAAAAATTAAAAGAAAACGGTCGTTTTTTAATATTAATTTAGTAATAAAAAATGGTTTAAATATATGGAAGATTATTATACCAAGTATACGGTTAAAAAAGTACGCGAATAAAGACGCCTTTTAGCCCCCAGGATGTATTAGTTAAAAAATTATAAAGGCCTTCGAAAGTAAGGTACCGAAAAGCCCTTATATATAAAACTTTATACGAAATAAAGAAAAAAATACGGAATTAAATCGAAATTTTTATTTATTACGGAAATAAGATATTTAACGTTATAATCGATTCCAGCGTAAAGAAAATATTTATTTTCCTTAAGGTAGCTAAAAGGTATTAAATTTTTTAAAAATATAAGTAATAGTTATATAAGTTACGTATAGTTAATGGAAACTTATTTATTTACGATAATGGTTAAGTTTTTCGAGACATAAAGGAATTCGTAGTTTAAATATAAGGATACTTAAAACGAATTATTTTCGATATTGCCGATATATTAAGATACGATATTATTTTAGGAATACCGTGGTTTCGTTCCAGTAATTTACGGATTGATTAAAGAAAATAAACGTTTTTATAGGAAAATTTTAAGGAAGAAATTTATAAAACTTATTATATAATTAGAAAAGCCAGAATTTTTAACCTTATAGTAATAGTGCCCCTTAAATACCGACGGTTTAACAGATTGTTTAAAAAACGAACCCGAGAAAAATTGCCTAATTATAATTAATAAAATTACAAAATTCCTATTAAAAAAATACTGTCTAAAATTCTATTAAATTTATTATATAAATCTTAAAAAAGTTAAGGCCTTTTAAAAAAGGTTATATTTAAAAATCCGAATTATTTATAAAGTACCTAATTATAATAATACCAAAAATAAAGGAAGGTAAAATTAAGATTAATAAAGATAAATATTTAATATACCGATAAATACATAATTATTAACAATTAAATAATATTATTATTAAAAATGGATATCCTTTAACGTTAATAAATACCATAAGGGAAAATATTAATAAGGTTTAATAGTTTATAACTTTGGACTTATCGGATGGTTATTATCTAATTCGAATGGCTAAAAGCGAAAAATAAAAAACCGCTTTTAAAACTATATATGGATATTACGAATATAAAATTATACTATAAAAGTTAATTAATATTCCAGCTAGCTTTTAATACATATTTATTATTATTTTACGAAAGTTTTTAAATAAATTCGTTTTTATATATTTTAGAATTTTAGAAAAGCATAAAAAATACGTTATTTAAATATTAAAGGCCTTTAAAAAAACTAACCTACTAATAAACGTAAAAATAAGTATTTAATATACCCAAAAGTTAAATTTTTAAGCTTTATTATTACCCCGGGATAAATTTAAATCTAGAATTCTAAATTGGAAGCTGTTAAAAACTGGCCAATTTTTTACAAAATTATTATTACTAATATCCGCTAATTTCTAGGATTTATTAGTTATATACAACCTTTAATCCAAGATTACGGCAAGTTTGCCAGTCCCTTAACCAAATTTACCATTAAAAAATACGTTAAAAAAATTTAAGTTCCTAGATAAAGTAAAAAAAGGTTTCCAAAAAATTAAGAACAAAATTATTAATGCCCCGATAATTAAGTTACCAAATTATAATACAAAAATAACTTAAAATAATTTTAAAATAGTTAAAAAGTAACGGAAAATAATATTCCGTAACGTACTTTTCTAAAGTTTTTAAGGACGTAGAATTTAAATATTTTATTTATAATAAAGAGTTATTAGTAATTATTTAGTATTTAAGAAATAAGAATTATTTTTTAATGGAATTTAAAAAATTATTCGATATTTATTTAAACCATAAAAATTTTATTCGATTTATAACGACTTAAAAACTGAATAAATACCATAAGAATTAAATAATTTTCTTATTTAAATTTAATTTTAAAATTTATTATATTAAACGCAAAAAAAATATCCAAACGGATATTTTGAGCCCAAAAAAATTTACGATTTAAAAATTTTTAAACGATATATATAGGTATTATATCGTAAGAACGATAGGATAAAACAGTTATATATAACCTTAAAACAATTAATTCCGGAAAAGTTAATCCAGCTTAAAAGTTTTTACGACTTAAAAAAATAAAAAGAAATTAAATAGTTAAAGGAAAATAATAAAAATTATTTATTATTTCGCAGCAAAATTTATATTTTCCGTTAATAATAAAAGGAATTTATTAAGAAATTTTACGAAAATCCTTTATATAAATATTAAGGAATATTTAAAATTATTAAACGATTTTAAGAAAAATACGATTTCTTGAAATTCTGCCAAATAATTAAATAAGTAATTAAGGATTATAACGTTTATAATAAGGTTGAAATAATTTGTTATAAACCGTATAAATTATTATAGCTTATAAACATTTTTTATAAAATCTGGAATATTATAATTTAAGATTTTATTATTAGTTTTTTTATATCGAAAAATCACGTTACTAAAATCGAATATGATGCAATATAAATAATTATTAATAAACTTATTAAATATAAGTACTTTTTACTTTTTACATAAACCGTAATAATAATAAAAATTTATTTATAGCTTTATTCGATATTATTTTGATAAGTATAAAGTACTAGAAAAAATTATTTTTAATCGAAATATATTTTTTATATCCAAATTCGGTATTAATTGTTTTAAGTAGATTAATATTAAGCTTAAGTTTTCGATAGCTTATTATTCCCAAATAAATGGTTAGATAAAATGATTAAATTAAACCTTAAAATAGTATTTTTGAAATTCTGTTAATTATTAATAGGATAATTAAATTAAGCTTTTATCCTTTACGTAAATAGTTTATAATACGTCCGTTAACGAGGATATGGGCATATTATTTTATATACTTATATATAAATACGACGTAATAATTTAACGACCAGGATAATCGATACGTAAGGTACTAGTTATTATTATAATAACTTTACGAATAAAAATAATAGTAATAAAAATTAAGATAATATAAACCCGATTTTAAATTAAGTTATAATTTTTATAATAAAAAATAACTTAATATTATAATAAGAAAAAAATTAAAGGATTAATTTTAATGAAAGGAAATAAAATTTATTTATTACGTTAAAAATAAAACGTAACATTAAACTTTTTCCAGATTAAAACGAAAAAATCTAGTAACAAACTTGATTTCAAAAAATTTAAGCCGTTTAAAGTTAAAAAAATTATTTTACAAATTAATTATAAATTATTATTACCTAAACCTATACGAATATACCTTATATTCCATATTTTTTTATTAAAATAAGTCCTAAAAAACGTCCCGCTTAAAAAAAACCTCGAAATTTAAAAAAACGATAACGAATATAAAATCGAAAAAATATTAGATTTTAAAATAATTAAAAATAAAATCCAGTACCTAATTAAACGGATAAATTGCCTACTTAAAAATAATACGTAAAAATTATTTAAGTATTTAACGAATACGATAAATTTGGTGAAGGACTTTTACCGGCAAAATCTTAACCGACCGTTTTTAATACGGCCAAGGTCGTAGGCGATAACGGTCCCCCGCTTAAATCCAAATTTAAGGCGTTTTATCCGAAAAAAATAAACGCTTTTATTATAACATTTATTTTAAAAGTAAGTTACGTTTATTTTACTTTTATATGACGTTATTTTTTTTTATCTTTTTTTAATCTTCTTATTAATTCCGTTTAAACTTTTCCTTTAACATAATAACGGCCTTTTTTTTAAAATATTTTATTAAAAACGTAATCGTTTTAAATAATTAAAAAAAATGGTTCAGGTATTTTTTACCTTACGTTATTCTTTTTGTAATCGGTTATATTTTTCTTTAATTTTTGTTAAGGAGTTTATTTCCAGTACGTTATACGTTAAATGTTAATAACGAATCTAATAGCTGCAGTTCGGAATATTTATTACGTAAAAATATTCGGTTTCCTTAAAATAAATATAATTCGTATAAAGGATAAGTTTTGAACTAAACTTTTTAATATTTTTTGTACGGATGGTACGAAATTTTTATTAATATAAACGCGGTTTTCTTTTTTTTTTTTTTAAATACGACCTGTTATAATGAAATTAGCCGAAGGAAACTTAAAAAACCTTTTTATCAAAACAAAAAGGATACTTACAGTTCTTATTTTTGGGACAAAAATCCTTAAAAAGGGAAAATAGTATTATAATATAGAAATAAGGGTTCCTGTTTTAAAAAGACCAACCTTTGAAGCTTGGCGCAGGCTCCAGACGGCTAAACTTCGGATAAGGAAAAACTTGGCTTTTTTCGCCAAGAACCAGATAATTTAAGTAATTTAGGTAATCTGCCAGATTACATAAATAACATAAATCCCAGGTATATTTATTAAAATTCGAGATAGATATATAATAATTAGTTTTTTCGTATAAATAGTACCTATTTAATTTCGTTCCTTAATTATTAATTTCAGCTTTTAATTAAAGGTAATTATACCGTTTTTTAATTAAGGGAAAAGTCTGCAAATTTTTTTAACGAACACCTTATTTATTATGCTATTGTTACCTGCAAATTAAAAACCCCTATTTCGGATACTGCTTATACCTCCAGGTGGATGTATGATAGGTTCGTTATCCGGAAATACCGGTAAACTTTTATTTAATATATTTAATATTAAATAATATATTTATATTTTCGGTAAAATAATAAAATTAATAAAACTTATAATTATTAAAAGTTTTTTAAAAGAAAATAATAATTAAAATCTTAAATTAAATATTTTTAAAAAAAACCGTTATTATAAAAAAACTTTTTCAAAAAAATTAATATACCAAATAAATTTTAAAAAATAATAATTAAAACCCGGCTTTAAAAGATAATATTTATAATTCCGAAAAAATTAAATTATAAAACGTAAAATTTTTTAATTTCTTATAAAACCGGGATTTTAAATATTCTGAATTAATAAAAAAAAAACGGATACCAGAATAATGATATATATAATAAAAAAAGCTTTTTAAATATTAATTAAAAATTATTTATATCGTTTATTTCTCCGTATAATTAATTTTTCAGATTAATTAACCGGTTTAAATTAAAATACTTTAAAAGTTAAAAAAAAAGAATTTTAAAAATTAATACGACGAATTCGAAAAAAAACCGGATAATAAAATTAAATTTTTTTAAATTCGGTATCATAAATAAAAGGTTACAAATTTAAAAAAAAGTTTATTAATAATTCCGATAAATTATAATTTATAACGTATAATATTAGAATTCGCTAATTCTTTTAATTTATAAAGTTGATTATATATTTATAATAATATATAATTAATCCGGATTAAAAAAAAATTTTATATATTATTTAACGAACTTAAAATTAATAAAATAACGAATATAATTATATTATTTTGCGGCTTTATGTAACTAAATTATCTTAACGCAAAAAAAGTATCGTTTTAAATTTGAAGGTAACATTAATATTTTGTAAAAATTTAAAAAAGTTAAAAAAATATATTTATAACGTTCCCTATTTTAACGAATTCGAAAATATACCGTTAAAAATTAAAAAAAATTTAATATTATACTTTATTTTCTAATATATTTTATTTATTAATAATCGTAATCCAGATTTTATTTCGAAGTTAATTATATTTTTTATTATCTACTTAATTAAAACTAACCAGATTTCGTTTCTTAATTTTCGATTTAATATTATAATTATTATTATCGTTAAATAAATACCGTTTATCTTTAATACGTAATTTTCTGATATATTATTTATAACGTTAAATTACGTTTCGTTATTTTTTAATAATACCGGTAATTCCGGTAATAAAGTAAAAATAAATAAATTAAACGAATACTGACACGGTAATAAAAATAGTTTTAATAAATTAAAAACATTAAGGAATTATAAGTTTTAAATCGACGTTATAAGTAAAAAAGCCAAAATAAAATTTTAATTAAAATTAATTATTATATCACGGATTATGGATACGGATATAAATATTACGATAACTAGGGTCGTAATTTTAAATTATGAAAAAATATAAACCGTATACCGGGTTACTATTTAAATTATTAAAATTACCGTTAGATTTCTAATTATTAATGTAAACCAAGCGGTTATAATCCGTAACTTATATGGATTAGTTCGGGATATAAAAATATGGTACCGTTATTTTAAATTAAATTTAATCTACCGTTTACGAAAAGTTCTTCATGTTTTTTACGATATAAAAAATACGGGTTTTTTGTAAATTAAATATAAGGTAAAAAAAAAACCGATTTTTTAAAACGTTTTAATAATATTATTTATTAAGCCCGGAAACCGCCTAAATTAATTCGCTTATATTTTAAATTAAATAAAAACTTTTAATTTTATTTAATTTATTTGAAAACGTATTAAATAAAAATTATTTAAATATAATAAAAATTAAAGTTTATTTATTTTTATAATACTAAACGGAAATAACCGTAAAATGTAATTCGTTCGCTCGTCGTTTATACCTTAATAAGATTATTTTTTAAATAACCGTTTTTAACGAACCGGTTTTTTTAATTATTTTTCCGCGGATTTTTTTCAGGTTCGAAAACTCGGGTATATAAATAAAATCAGGCGTACATAAATTATAACAAAATCCAGCCGGCATAAAATTATTACGGGTTTTTTTTTAATATAATAATTTCGTTTTTTTAAATATATTAAAATCGTTTTACGTACGTATTTACCGTTAAATAATATACGTTAATAAAGTTTTATTTTCGTTATATTCCGTAAATTAAAATTATTTTATTTAAAAAGTTTGCCGATAACGTAAATAATATTTTAATTACCCGAAAGTTAAAATTAAGATTTAAATATTATTTTGTTTTAATCGGAATTATTTACGATAAATAATTTATGGTTTTTTTTATTATTTAAATCCGCAACGTCGATTTTTATTACGATTTTTGTATTTTAATACATAATACTGTTTTTAACTTACCGGATTTAAATTTTTTTTAATTAATTTTATAATAATTAATTCGTTTATATCAGCAGTTATAGTAATCAAATGCAGGAATCTAGCGTAACTCTCTATATGTTCTTCAAAGGTATTTTAGGAAAGGACTAATCTAATCCGTAGGCAATCGCCCTTATATATACGATTAGGTGATAATGGATCATTAGTGGATAAAGGCTGTTCCAGGCAATATTCTGCTGCCTGGCTTACAAAACCTAGGCCATAAAGCCTCCCAGCCGGCAACACCTAAAAGTACTAATTACCGATATACCCTTTTGCGTTAAGTAACCATGGTTAAAAAGTCCGAAAAATTCAAAATTAAATCCAAAAATAATTAATTTATATAAAAATTAAACCTTAATTTTTATATATTAATTATTATATTAATTAACCGGCTTTTTTACTTTATTAAGTTTTTATATTATTCCGGGTTACGGGACCTACTTTTTCCGAAACGTTCCGGGTCCGTTTTGCCGTTATTTTTATTTAATATAAAAAACGTTAATTTTTATTAACTTTCCGCGTTATAAATTTTTTAATTTTAAATAAACGTTTCATTTTTTTACCAATAAATTAATAAATAATTAAAATTATTATTTTTAAATTCTTTTACATTTAAACGGCTAAAAATTAAATTTTTAATCCGGTAGATTCGGGAATATTTATTAATTCTAAATTATATATCGTATTTAATTATTACCGGATTATTAAATCTTAATTTAATACGTAAATTAAAAAAATATAAAAAGTTTAAAAAAATTTATAAAAAATTAAAGTATTAAAATTAATAAATAAACGGATACTTTCGGATAATTATAAAAAAATTACCATAATTATTATTATTTATAACAAAAAATAAATTTTAATAAAAAAACGTTTTTTTCTCGTATAAAAAAATTTAACGAAATTATTTTTTATTTATTACTTTAACCAAATTTTAAATATCTTTTAATTTATTTTATATTTTCTTAAGTTCGAAATTCCATATAAACAGTTTAAAATCCGTTTTATTAAATAATTTCGTAAAATTATTTATAAAGTTTTTTTTATTTTTAACGTATTCGAAATTAATATTTCCTTTTTATATCTTTTAACGTATATAATAATATTTAATTTTAATATAACGTTTCCTTTATAATATTTACGTCTTTTTTATTTATTTAAACCTATCCGTATTATCCTTTAAAATAAAAATAAGATTTTTAAATATAAACCTTAATTTTATTAAACAAATTTAATTTTTATTATCTTAATTATAACTCTTTTTATTTTTACGTATTTTGCTTTCGTAATATATTTGGTAATAATACTTTATAACTTTAAAATTTAAAATACGGACGTTTTAATTATAAAAAATATATACCTTATTATAAATTTTTTTAACTTATAATTATTTACAAAATTTATATTTATTATTCCGAATAATCCTAAATTATTATATTTTCGGTCCGGATAATTTCGGTTTAATTTTTTATACCGAAAAAAATAAATTTACCGTACCCTTTAAATAACGTAATAATTTTTTAATATATTTTAGGTATCTAAATAACGGGTTACTTATAAACTTAACTTAAATTAAAGTTATAAACGTTATATCCGGTTTATTAATATAATTTAAAAAATTAAACTTTTTTACTAAATTATTATATTCGAATATAATTTTTTTATTAACCTTATTTTTATATCGTATTATATACTTTAAATAATTATTAATAAATAACGTAAATTTATTTCGTATTTTGTTTAATTTCATTAATTTTTTTATTCTTTTAATATATTATTATTAATTTAACCTAATATCGTTAATCGGTAAAAAACGGATAATTTATACATTTAGGTATCAGTTTAAGTTTTTTAAATCCTTAATAAAAATATTTTTAACGATTTTTTTAATAATATTTTTAAATTATTATTTATTAATTCCGAAAAGGAAAAAGTTATTAACGTATAAGGTAATAACGTATCCCGTTTTAAGATTATAATAAATCGTATTATTTAAAATTAATAAATAAAAACTTAATTTTATAAATATTTTTTAATTTCTTTTATTAAGCAGTTCCGGCCTATTTTAAGCCGTATAAGGGGTTTATTAACTTAATAACCTTTTTAAGAAAAAATCGGTACGTTTTTTTATCTTTTAAGTATATATGTAAATATTTTTTTTAATTTACCCTTTAAGTACGTAATAATAAAATTTATTTAAAGTATATATTAACCTAAATAAATAATTAAAATTATCAGAATTTTTTAATACATAATTATTACGGCATTTATTACGGTTTTATTATAATTTATTCCTTTTCGTTATATAAATCCTTTTACGTAAATAGGTACTTTATATTTATTTAATTTTTTTATAAATATATATTCTTTTCTTAATACTTATTTGGTATTAATAAGGTACCCGTAAAGTTTTTTTATTAAGGGGCATAAATTTAAAGGTTTTATGCAAAAAGTTTTTTTAATTTCCGTAAAAATTACTTTAAACTATATTTCTTATTTTGGACCTTTTATAACTTTTTTCAAGGTCGGGCCGTTATCCGTTATTATAAATAATTTATAAGTAATTAATAATTTATTTAAGTTAATTTTTTTTAAGTCCTTAAAAATATTATCGTATTTATTCCTTAATATATTAGTTATTAATTAATACTTATAAATATTCCAGATAACTTATTTTATATCGCCATAACCTTTAAAAAAATCCTTATTATTTTTATTCGTTAATAAGTTAAAATTAAAGATATATAAGCTTTTATCGCCCTTTTAGGTAAAAATTAACTTTAGTTCGCTTATTAATTTAAGGGCTTTATCCGGGGCCTTTAAGGTATATAACTTAAGGATTATCTTTTTGGGACATCCTTTTTTTCGTTTAATTTGTTTAACTTCTTAGTCCGTATCGTCTTTTAAAATAACGTTATTATTTTTATTTTTTATTCCGATACTTTTTTACCTTTAACGGTACCTTAAACGTTTTTATATAAGTTATAAAAACGATTAAATAATATTTTTAAGGTTAAAAAGCTTCTTTAACTTTACTAGGTTTTCGTAAATTATAATATATAATATTATAAGTAACCTACCGCCTTTTAAAAACTATACCTTATAGTTATAAATTTTTTAATAATTTAATAATATTTTTTTTAGCTTTTTACGTTATTAATTTTTTTAATCTAATTTTATAATTTTTATTTATTAAAATTATATACTTATTACCAAAAATTCGAAAATAATTATTATTAGGCTTACATAGTTTTTTAAGGTTAAATACGCTTTCGAAATATTCGATTAATATTATATTTTTTATTATAAATTATCTAATTTTATTAATTATATACGTTGTAACCTTTATTATTAGGTTTTAAAAATATATCAGGATTTTTATCTATATAGAAATTATACGCGTTTCGTTTTATAGAAACTAGATACCTTTTTCAGTAATTCCGTTTTAATATTAATTATAAGAGCTAAAAATTATTAATTTAATACTTTCGGTTACGCAAAACTTTTTAATTATACTTATACCAAATTTTTTATCGTTATTTAAGCGTAAAATTTATACTTTTTTGCTTTTAATTATTTCCAGACGTTTAATTATCCGCGTAATATATATATATATATATAAGTTTTATTATATTTCGTTTTTAATCTTAAACGAATAATATTTTTTATAATGCAAAAAATAATTTATAATAAAACCGAAATAATTATTATTTTCGATATTAACGGGTTTTATTATATTTACGTCCTATTAAATAATTTTTTCCATATATTATCCCCGTTTTTAAAGGTTTATAAATAAGGTTTTCCGTATTTTCCTTTCGTTATACGTTATATAAGGAAATGTTTTTATTTTATTAAGGTTTAAATTTATCCTTATGGACCTTTTAATAGTTTAAATTAATCGTTTTATGTTAAAATAATAAAAACGGCAGTACTAAAAGATTTTTTTTATTACTTTATCCGTTATACGGATTTTGCTATTTTTGAAAATATTTACGAATATTTTTTTCAGGTTACCGTTATTACTTTTACCGAATACTTCCCTTAATATATATCTTTATTAATAATTTTTATTATTCGCGTATTCCGGCGTTTAAATAATAAATTCCGGTTTCTTATAAAACTATAAAAAAACTTTTTCGAAATACGTTAATAATTATTAACTAGGACTTATTAAGGTTTATTAAGGTATTCCGATTTAAGTAACCTTTTTTTTATAATATATTTGCTTAAAAAATACTTTTAAGGGGAAGTTGTTAATATATAACGTATACTTTACCGTAATTTCGTTTTTTTTTCACGTAAATTACTTAAAGGCCACTTTATTATCCCGATAAAAATAGTTATGATAAGTTTTACACCTGTTATAATATATATACCTTTGGACTTAATATTTAATACGGTATTTTTTTTAAAGTTTATAATATTATTCGTAATATTAATATTCGTTTTTAAATTCTAAAATAACTTATTTTTATCGCTTTTTATAAACGAGTAGATATATAAAAATATAATACTTTTTATAATAGTTGCTTTAAGGTATTTAATTATTATAACTTTAAGATATTTAGTTATTATAATTATTATAGCTACCTTTTAAATCGTTTTGTTAATATTATTTATAACGGTTACTTTAGGGCCCTCGGTTATTACAGCTTTAGTACAATTAGTTACTGTAGCTTTAACGCTTTTAGCGCTTTTAGCCATTGTAGCTAGCTCTTGAATTATTTTATTATACCATTATATAAGATCTTAAAGCTATTGTTTATTAGTATGGGTGCTGAATATTCCTTTATTGGAACGGTATAAGTCTTTTAGGTTTTTAATGATAAATTATTCTTTATTTTAACTACTATTACGGGCCTTTTAAAAGCTGTTGCTTTGGTTATTGTTATTTTCTTAACGTTAATCTCGCTTCTTTTTTTACCTTTTTTTTATATATAATTTAGGGCAATCTTTCGTTAAATATCCGTATTTGTTATAATTAAAATAATCCGGTTTTTTATTTTTGTTTTATACGGGCTTATTATTTCGGAAGTTATTATTATTATTTCTTTTGCTTTTGTTTATTTAAGTGTTATAAAATTTCCCGTTTTTTTTATTTGGTACGGTTATGGAATTCGTTATTAAAGTCGTCGATTAGTTACTAGAAGAAGTAATCCGTTTATTTAAACATTAATTATATCGTTTTATACCAGCTGCTAACGTGGTCCTTTATAACAGTAAGAAATATTATAATATACTTTTTAATTTTAAGCTTTATATTATAACCCTTTATTTTCCGCAAAAACTTTTAGAATTTAATAATAAATTGTATAAGGTTTTTTCCGTCGTATATAATTTTACTGAATTTTTTCTAAAGCGATTTTTACCGGACCTTATTTATTGCTACATAAGTTTTCTATAAGGTTCTTAATATTTTCGTTCTCTTTTTAATATTTATAATTAATTTAAAAGGCGCCTTTTTTTATATTTTAGTAATAATTTTCGCAAAACGTAACTAATTAATTTATTTTAACTTTATACCGTTTTCGTAATTAATTTTCTTAAGTATAAAATTTAAGGTATTATTTTAAAAACTTTAATTAATTTAACTTATTAAATAATTTTCCTTATTCAAGGAAAAATTAAAACGTTTTTAACGAAGTTTTAAATCGTTATTAAACTTTTTAAAATCCTTTTTCCGTTTTTTAGGCGGATATTTAATTGCCTTAAGCCGTTTAAATTACTGGAGTTAGAAAAACTATTAAAGGAATTATAATATCCTTTCCGTCGTTTTAAGGGGTTATCGGATAAAAAAAAAGATAAAAATAAAAATTTGTTTAAATTATTAAAGTTTTTATATATTACTTCCTTTCTTTTAAACGGTAATTTTATTTTCTTACTTTTTTTTTCCGTAGGTTAAATTTTTTTATATCGCTTTTTTTTATTATAACGGATGTTATAACGCAAATTATTTTCAAATTATTTACCCGAACTATAAATTAAACGTTTTTAATTATTTTTATACTTATATTTCGTAAATTATTCGAATTTCGTAATATTTTATTTCCGAACGAATTTAAAAATTTCGTTATAATATCGTTTAATCGTATTATTATCTTGTTAATTTATTAATTTTAAAGTTTTATATTTTTAACCTTATCCTTAATTTTTTTAATATTTATTTTTCCGTATTTTAACGTTTTATTTAATTCCGCTTATATTAATACCTAGGAACGTATAAAGTTTATCTAAATTTAATTGGGTATATTATCTTTAAATAAAAGTTTTAAATATATTTACCTTTAGTTATTATTATTAAGGTAATAAGTTATTTTTTATTAAAAATAATTCCTATTTTTTCTTTTATTTTTTTTCGTTATAAAATCTTTCGTTTTAATAAATCTTCCGATTAAAAAGTTCGGATTAAGAAAAAAGGAAAAGGTTATTATTTAAATACTTCCGGTTTTTAAGGATAAAATTATTATCGGATAGGTTATTAATTTATTTATTAAAATATTTTTTAAAGATTTTGCGTTCGTTTGCTATAATTAATTGCTAAATTCTTTTTTAAATCGTTAATTAAACGGGGTTTTTTTTTTAAATTTTTTGTGTTTTTTTTCGTTAACTTAATTATTAATTTGTAATTAACCATTTTATATAACGTATTTTAATTATTAATTAATTAAAAAATGTTATTATATTAATAATTTTAATAATTGAATATAGGAATCTGGCATAATTTTTTATGTATTTTTTAAAAGTATTCTAGAAAAGGATTAATCTAGTCCGTAGGTAATCGCCCTTATATATACGATTAGGTGATAATGGATCATTAATAAACAAAGGTTATCCCAGGTAGCAGAATGCTGCCTGGCTTATAAAGCCTGGGCCATAAAGCCCACCAGCCGGCAACACCTGAAAGTACCAATTGCCGACAGTTTATATATATATATATATTAAATAAAATATAAATAATATAACTTATTTATAATTAATTATATTTAATTATTTATAATTACGAACCGTTTAATTAAATCGTTATTATAAATTCTTTATTTAATTTTTTTTTTTATATTATTCGATTAATATCCCAAATCTCCATACTTAATTTAAAAATGACGGTAAATATTACGATACGGATAAAATTATTAAAAAAAATTTTAATTTATTATATACGAAAACCTAATTTCCGTAAAATATTTCGGAATTATAAAATTTAATAATTTTTTTATAACTTTTAACCAATACTTTTATTTTATTATAATCTTAATTGAGAAATTTTAAATATTTTTAATTTTCGTTTTATTATTAATATAAATAATAGTTTTTTAATATTATATAAATTATGAAATTAGATTCCGAAAGAATTATTTAATAATTCGGTTACGTTAATTAATAAAACATTTAAATATATTTAATTTAAACGTTAACTTTTAAATATAAAAAAATATTATTATTAATTTTGGAACGATTAATATTAAAACGTCGGATTTTTGCCTTATAATTATATCTAATTAACTTTCCGGCTTTATTTAAATTTTTATATTTTTAAATTTCTTTTTATCGTTATTAGTAATTATTATATATATAAATTAATAAACGTAAATAAAAAAATTAAATCGTAAATTATAAATATTAATATATTTAAGCCGGAAATTTCTGTATTTTATTAATACATATATTTTATTAATAGTAACCAAATTATATTATCGTTCGAAAATAAGATTTAATATAATAATTTAAAATTAAGCGTTCGATAATTATTTAAAACCATAAATAATATAATTATATTATCCAGTAATTATACGTTCGAATATTTTTAAATCGAATTTTTTCGTTTCCGCGGTTATTAAAATAATAATAAAATATACTATTATTAATATAAAATTTCGTTATTTTTCGGCCAATTTAATTAAAAATACGATTTAAATAATAATTAAGTTTATTATTAAAAAAAATTTAAATAATTAAAAATTTTCCGAAACTTATGTTAATAACAAAGAGAATATTAAATTTCCCGAAAATTAAATTATATACCGTATTTATTTAATTTTCCGTAAAATTGTTACATCCGTAGGGATTCTACTAAACCCGGAGAAGGAGCCAGGTCAGTTGAGACAGCTGAGGCCTCCACCCCGCCGGCTAAATCTCGGCTTTCGGCTTATCTTTATCTGTCTCTAGAGACAAAGGGAGACCGTTTCTGTCCGTTTCCAAAGACCTCCAGAGATCTCCAAAGATTAAGGGAGATAAGGAGGGTATATATATCAGACGATTTCTTATATAGATAGCATCTTTTAGTTTCGTTCCTTAGCTATTAATTTAAGCTTTTAACCAAAAGCAACTGTACCGTTTTTTAGTTAAGAAAAAAGTCCGTTAATTTTTTTAACGAATACCTTATTTATTATGCTATTGTTACCTATAAATCAAGAACCCCCCCCCCAAATTTCGGATACTGCTTATACCCCCAGGTGGATATATAACAGGTTCGTTATAAAAATATAACTTTATCCGTTAAATATAACGTTTATTATAAAGTAAATAAACCGATAATATAAAGTTTTTATAAAGTTATCGGCCGTATATTTAACGTTAATATATAAGTTAATTACGTTTATATTAACGTAAGGTTAATATAAGTTCTAGCCTTATTTTCCAGGCTGAGCCAAATATATAAAAAATTATTATATATATAATCTATACGATAAATATTATACCCAGTATCTTCGAATACGATAACTGATTAATGGTCTTTACGGTTAAGATAGATTATATACCTTAATCCCATAGAACCTCACTCTGAAGCAGAACCTCACTTTGAAGCAGAACCTCACTCTGAAGCAGAACCTTACTCTGAAGCAGAATACGTAGTTGCCGATAAGCTTCGACTCTGATGAACCTTATGCCAGGCAGTAAACCTTAAGGATAAACCTTAAGGATAAACCTTAACGATAAACCTTAAAGAATAAACCTTAAGAATAAACCTTAACGATAAACCTTAAGGGTGAACCTTAAGTGCGCATAAAAGGCTATGCGAGCCCTTGCCAGTCTTACGGCTTAATCATTCCTACAGCTTCTCGAATTACCTTTATCAAGACAGCTAAACATGGCGCGCAACTCCGAATATATAATACCGGTAATCCGCAACCGTAAGATTTCCAAAAAGACCATCTTTTTTACGGTACAAAATCCCCATAAGGTTACCGGACGCGCTAAACCCATCGACATTACCATCGAACCAGAAAGTCTATTCCCAAAAAATCGACTTCGGTTCTTGATTTTCGGATACGTTTATATTAACAAAAGTTTAATGAAAATATCCGATAAGGATAAACGTTTCGTTTTAAAAAATTACATATTCGAAGGTTTAAGGTATTTATTTTAAATCTTTTAATACGTTATCCGTATTTGGTTAATTAAGAAAAAAATATATTTTAAGGTTTATTATAAGCGATTTTAAGCTTTATACATTTTTATTTTAATTTATAAGGTTATATTATTATCGTATTAACGGAAAAAGAATTAAAGGTTAAAATATAGTTAAAATAAAATTTTTAATTATTATTTCGGGCGTATAATATTAATTTCGTTTTAATTAAGATTGAAAATATATAAGGAAGTAAAAACTTTAATTTTATATTAATTTTTCATAATTACGAAATAGGTAACGTTAGATTAAAGTTTTTTTTAAAAAGTTCGTATTATTAATTTTTAAACATTTGTATAGGATTATTTAAAACGAACCCGAAAAATTATAATTTGATATTAGGCCTTATTTTTAAAATTTTGTTATTTTTGTAAAGTTTCTTTTTAAAAAGGTTTAATCGATATATCTAACCCTTGCAGTTGCTTTTTGATCAAAACGCTAGCCACGGCTGCGCTGAAGGCGCAGCCCCAACCTCAAAAATAGGGCCTGATCTCGATGAGGTAAACCCAGGCTCGCGACCACTGAGCCATTAGGACAGACCGGATATTACGTTAAGATCTTTATGGTTTCGAAAAATAAATCCCGTTATTAATTAGTTATAGCATAAGTAAAAATCTCGATTCGTACGCGAAAATAATAAGTTTATTAAACTTAAAGAAAAGGTTATAAAATATTACTTTTATTATAATTATAACGGTTATTATATTTATAATATTAGGTGAAAATAATAGAAAATTTATATTAAAAGAATAAGAACTATATAAAAGAAAGTATTATATTAATTACGTTAATATAATTTTTAAGGAAAAAGTTATAAAGTTATTAAAATATTTATTATTTAAGTATGCGATAAATTTATAATAAAAAACTTTTTTTACTTTTTTTTACTTATTTTTAAAAAAGGAGTTTAAAGTTATTAAAAAGTTTTTAAAGAATACGAAAAAAAAAGATAGATTAGACATAATAATAACTTAGTTAAAATTTTTATATTATTTACCATAAAATAAAAAAAAGTACGTTACGTTTTCATATCGATTATAAAAAGTTTAACCGTATAATTCGTGAAAACCGTATACCGTTATTTTTAATATAAAAAATTTTTAGTCGTTTAATTAATATTCGTATATATACGAAGTTAAACTTAAAAATTGCATACCGTTAAATACGTACTAAAAAAGGAGACGAATAGAAAATTATTTTTAGAACGAAATACGGTTATTTCGAATATTTAATAATACCGTTTAAGCTTTTTAATACCTTAGTTATATTTTAAATATATATTAACCAAACCTTAACGGGCTTAATAAATAATATTTATATCGTTTTATTATAACCTAGCCAGCCTTAGCTACCCCAAACGGTCGGAGCTGCGGTCGTATAAATCCCGACCAGTATCTTAGGATCACGTAACCAATAATAATCGAACGGGATCGGTTTGACCACCCTCGACTAAGTACTAAATAATCGAACACGGTTTATTCGATTATTCTAGATTAAGTAATAAATAATCGAATACGGTTTATTCGATTACGTTCGATTGTAAAAAATAAAGAAATATATATACGTTCGTTATTTTCTTATAATCTAAATAATACCAGTTTATAATATATATCTTAATTACCCAAGTTATATTTAATACTTACTATTATTAAACGTAATTATAACTTTAGTTTATTATTTAAATTCCTATAATATTATTATTAATATAAACCGTACGATTAAGGTTTAATAATTAATTAAATTAATTAACCGTTATACGTTATAAATTTTTATTTAATAATATAATTATACTTTAAGTAATACGCCGTACCGTTAACATATCCGATATTTAAAAACTTATTACGTAATAATATAAGGATACGATTAAAAAGTTCGAAAAAGTTATTTAACGTCTTAAAGCTTAAGTTAGTATTATTCGGACCAGCGAGACCAAAATTGAACCCAAAAAACCCGAACCTTACGACGGGAAAGGTAACGTATAAAATTTCCTTACCCAGGTACGTATTTACTTCTATTTCGAAAGAATTATGAACGAAACCGACAAAATCCTTACGGTCGCGGTATTCTTTAAAAGGGATGCCTGAAATTAATTTAAACCTACCTTACGAAACTACCTGGAAAATAAAAAATCGGATTAATAACAAATTACCAAAACCTTTTTTTAATATTATATTAATTTCGGAAACTTAAACGAAAAGAAAATCGTAATATAAAAGATTTTTCATTTAAAATAAAAAGATTTAATATTTAAATATATAATAATATTTAAAAACTTTATGGTTAAAATAAAATAAATGGACGAAAAAAACGATAACTTAATCGATATTTTTTATAAAGGTTTAAGAGATGACGTTAGAAACGAAATTATTAAAATAACGCATTTTATTACCTTAAATAACTATATCGCAAAAATAGTTAAAATTAATAACTGATAATATAAACGATAATAGGAACGAAAAAGATAATTTATCCCCAGATTTAGGTTTATAAAAACTAACTAAAACGAAAAACGTAATATACCTTTTATTATTTATAAAACGGTACCAGGACCCATGGAATTAAAAATAGCACAAAAAAAGGATTAAAGCTAAATTAAATGCTATAACTGTAATAAAATAGGTTACGTTAAAAACCAGTATAAGGTCCCCCAAAAATAACGTAACGATTAAACCCCGGTACCCGAAAAATAACCAGGAAATAAAAGTAATAAGGCCGTAATTTTCGGTATGGTTAAGAAAAAGGAAAATTTTAACTTACTTTTAAAAGTACAAAATAGTTTACGAAAGATTAAGGTATTTTCCCAAGCCGTAATTATACGATAGCATACCGTTATAACCGGACCAATAGTTATTTAATAGTTATAAAAATACGAAAGATAAAGAAAATTAACCTTAAAAAGGTTAATGTTTCGTACGTAATAAAAAAATTAATAATAACAAAAGTAATAGGAATTAAATAAATAAATCAAAAAATATCAAAATTAAGACAAAACTTTATATTTATGAAACCCCGACCGATATAGGAAATTATACGATATTTATTATAAAAAATTATTACTTACGATACGAAAAATAATAAAAATATATTTAATAACGATTTACGCGTATATATAAGCAAGAATTTGATTTTTATACCCAAACCGGAAATAATCTTAAGGATTAGAAATAATATAGGCAGTTACGTACTATAACCATATAAAACGATATCGACGTTATTATAACGTTAAGAAATTGGCTAAAAGGAAAAAATTACCCGGAATAAAATTTTATATATTATTACGAATAATACGATTATAAAACGTAAAAGGAATGGATTTATCAGATAATAATAAAAGTATAACGGAAAGTAATAAATAATTTACATTTCCGACGCGCTTATACCGACAATTCTGAAAAAAGAAAAAAGATAAAAAGAAAAATCGGAATGTACCTAATACAAATAGCCTAGTACTATACCCAATATTAAGAATACTAAAAGCACTAAAACTAATCGATAACGATAATAAACGAAAAATAGGCCATAACGATAAATTAGTCGGAAAAAGCTGAAACTTTTAGAGAATAAATTACTAACTTAACAAATTAAATAAAACGATATAAAAGAAATTCTTTAAATTAAAAGTTTAATTACGTTAATAAAAAAGATAATTAAAACAATTATAAATATAAACCCTAAAAAAAACGTTACCTATAAAAAAACTATAGGTTAATAAAAAAAGTTTTTAACATATACCTTTTAAAAAAGCTTTATATACGGTAATAAAAAGGATAAAAATTCCATTTATTATAATCAAAATACGAATTAAGAAAAAATGGTATACCGTTATAATAAACTATAAAACTAACCCGAACTATATTAAACTAAAAATAATTAACAAATTATGTTTGCTAGAAAAGGATAGAATTAAACCTTGTAAAGTTAAAAATATAAAAGGTACCAAATTTACTTATAATAACGGATGGATTAATTGCAAAATTAATTATTTCGAAATCTATATTTAAGGACGAAAATAAACCATTAATTTCGATATTATTTTAATATAAAATTACGACATAATTTTTGGCAAAAAATAATTATATTAATATAACCCCTTAATCGATTAAAAAACTAGCTAAATAAAATTCGTTTTATTTTCCATTAACGAAAACGATTTTAAAAAAAATTCTTACCATTTAACTAATAATAATAACGGTAAATGTAGGCATAAAAATACAACAAAAGCTTTACTACCTAAAGGAATACGATATATATATATAAAAAGGCAAAATAAATATATACGATGCGTCGTTACCATAATTAAAGCACGGTTATACGAAATAAACGACAATTTATAATACAAGTTCTAAAAATTCAAAGGAATAATTAAAGTATTATTATAATATTATAAATACGAAAAAGATTTTAAAAAATAAATTGAAATAAATAAAATTACAAAATAATTTTAAAAAATAATAAAATAATTATTTTTTACTTTAAATATAATTTAAATTAATAAAGCTTACACGTATTACGAAAGTACTTCGAAAATAAGCTAGGTAAAAAATATATTAAACGTTTTAAGTTACCGGTAAAATATTTTATATTTTTTTTATTAAAAAGAAATTACAGTTAATAATCGATTACCGATAATTAAACGATATTACCGTTAGAAATTACATATTTCTACTCCTAATTATTAAAATAAAAATTTATTTTTACGGAATCAAATAATTTACTACCTTAAATTTACAAAACGGATATAATTTAATTCGCATTAAATTAGGAAACGAATAAAAAATAACCTTTAGGATTAAATACAAATTGTACGAATATTTGGTAGTACCATTTAGGCTTATTAATATACCCGTAATATTTTAAAAAATGGTTAATTACGTATTACGTAAATATTTAAATATTTTTATTATTTGTTATTTCGATAATATTCTTATTTATTTAAAATCGAAAAGAAAATACGAAAAATACGTCCATAAAGTTTTTTAAGTTTTACAAAACGTTAATCTTTTAATGAACGCCGAAAGAAATAAATTTTATAAGTAAGAAATACCGTATTTAAGATACGTTATTATACCGGAATATATTAAAATAAACCTTAAGAAAATAACAGTAATTTAAAAGTAAAAAATACTTATTACAGTTATCGAAATCCAGTTTTTTTAGATTTGTTAATTATTACCAGAAGTTTATTCGTAATTTTAACAAAATCGTAATATCTTTATTTAACCTAACTAAAAAAGAAACCAAATTTTAATAAATAACCGAAATAAAAAAAGCTTTTTAAAAATTTAAAAATACGATTATTAGCGAACTAGTATTAATTATATACGACCTAAGTCGTTTTATAAAATTAAATATCGATATTTCGGATTATACGTTAAACGTAATAATTAAACATAAAAATAATTAAGGTAACTTATACCTTATTATATTTTATTTTTATACATTAAAAGGAACCGAAATAAATTACGTTATCCTAAATAAAAAATTCCTAATTATTATTAATACCTTTAAAAAATTTAAATATTACCTTAAAAGAAACTTATATTAACTTAATATATATATAAACCATAAAAACCTTACCCGATTTATTACCATCCGAAAACTAATAAAACGATAAATCCGTTACAAAAAATCTTTGACGGAATTTGATATTATTATTATTTATAAAAAAAGGTTAAAAATTAATAAAGTAAACGTTTTTAGCAAATAATTAAACTTAGAAAAAGAATTCTTAAGGTTTTATACCAAGTATTTAACTTAATAAAAAAAGATATATAAAATTACGATAAATTACAATAATTAAAAAAATAATACTTAATGTATACCAAAAAATTTAATACTATAACGATTAATTATAAGAAAAAAAAGTTTAACAAAACCTAAATACTAAAAAAGTATTAGGAAAAGTTAATATGCAAAATATACGAATACCAGT
Source organism: Monosporascus sp. MG133 (assembly GCA_004155925.1). Classification (NCBI taxonomy): domain Eukaryota; kingdom Fungi; phylum Ascomycota; class Sordariomycetes; order Xylariales; genus Monosporascus; species Monosporascus sp. MG133. The sequence goes on along the minus strand of QJNX01000046.1, from coordinate 96,224 downwards.
TATATGGATACCTTAAAGTTTATAAAATTATAAAATAATTATAACGTATATATTATTTTTTAAAATAAAGTTAATAATAAAAAAGGTTTTATAAAGGTGTAATTTATATAATAAAATCAAAATACGACGTTATAAATTATATAGAAAATTATAATTATTACGAATTCCGGAACGATTATAAAATTTAATTATTTTCGATTTTATTATTAAGTTATTATTATCAAAAGATTTAATAATAAATATATATTACGATAATATTTTTATAATCGTAAATCGGTTTATAAAGTTTTTTTATTTTTTATTATTTAACGAAAACATAAACGTAAAATAATTAGCGTATCTTTTTTTAAAATATTTTATTAATATATACCTGTTTTTAATAAAAATCGTATCGGATAAAAGTATTATATTTATTTTAAAGTTTTAGCAAGACCTTATGGTATAATTAAGCTTAAATTATAAACTTTTAAGCGTTTTTAAATTATAAATAAACGGCTAAATAAAAAAATTAACCAAACGTTCGAAACTTATTTACGGTATTATATGAATTTTAAATAAAATAATTAGGTCGAAAAATTACTAATAACTTAATTAACTTATAATATAAACTATTACGAAAATATTAAAATAATATTAACTAATACCGATTTTGGTTTTATATTAAAAATTTCCCGAAAGTTATAAAAAAAACAGGATTAATTAATATTAAAATAATTTTTATTTTAAATAATTTAAATAGTTATATATAAAAATAAAAATAAAATTTAAATTCGTACGTATTTAAATATAAAATATTATAATCAAAAAAGGTTAAAAGAATTAACCTTTTTAAAAAAGAAAATAGTTTATTTAGTTACCAAAAATATCTAGATTAAACGATTTAATAAAAAATTCGATTTTAAATATATCGGATTATATAAAATCGTAAAAGAATTTCGAAAAATAATTGCTAATTAGAATTACCCTTTAAGGTTAAATTTTATCCCGTTTTTTACCTTTTTTTATTAAAGTTAATAACGGATATAATTTAAATCTATACGGGACGAAAAAAAAGGTAATAAAAAACGTATTAATATAAAAAATAAAGAAAAATTTTTAATACCAGGAAAAAAAACGGCAAGAGGTAATATCTGGTTAAATAAAAGGATTATCTGGAATTAGAAAATATATAGGAACTTACGGAAAACTTTACGGAAACTTAACGCCTTTTAAAAAAATTTATTAACGATGTCGAAGGATTTAAAAATAACGTTCCAATTTACGTTATTAAATTACAAAAAGTTAAAGGCAGGGTTAATTTAATTGGCCGCTTACGTTTCGACTTTAAATCTTTTTTGCCGTTTTAATTTATCTAAATCCTTTACCCCGTAACGAACTATTTTAACACCCTTTTTACGTAGCATTTTCTCCTGTCGACAAAGGCGTTATAAACGGGTTACTGCCTGTAAAAAAAAATTTCGGTATTTTCCTCTTTTTTTTTAATCCGATCTTTTTTTCGGAAAACGCAAAATATTACATACAAATCCATATTACCAAAATCGCAATAAAAATATTTTTTAATATAAAAATTATAACAGAATTTACCTTTTACGACGATATAATTAAAACGATTAACGCGGAAATAAGCCGAATAACGAAATATATTTACATCAAATTTATTAATAAAAAAACGAAATTTTTATAACGATCCGGGTCGGAATTAACCTGCTTTTTTTTGTTTTTACGGATACGACCGGATATAACGACAAGTAACAATACGGAAAACATAAAAAATAAAAAAGGAAATTATTTACTATGTAACAAAAAATAAACAAATTAATCTTTAAGGGCAAAAATTCTAAAAGGGAAAAATCGTATTATAACCTAGCTAACCTTAGTTACCCCAAACGGTTGGAATTACGGTCGTATAAATTCCGACCGGTACCTTAAAATTACGTAACTAATAATAATCGAACGTGATCGGTTCGATTATTTTCGACCAAGTATTAAATAATCGAATACGGTTTGTTCGATTACGTGCGATTATAAAAAATAAAAAAATATATATACGTTCGTTATTTTCTTATAGTTTAAATAATACCAGCTTATAATATAATTTGGTTATCCAGATTACCTTTAATATCTGCTATTACCAGACGTAATTATACCTTTAGTCTATTGTTTAAATTCCTATAATATTATTGCCAACATAAACCGTACGACTGGTGTCAGCTAGCAGAGGTGCGCTAGCACTCCATATACGGAAAGGCTCCCTCTGATCGGACCAGATATATGCCGTAAACAGATTACATTAAAGTGTAATGCGCGTTTTAGAACGCCTGCAACTAATTATGTAATATAATATCATTAATAACCCCTATATCTAATAATTAAAAGTTTTATTCGCTTAATTCGTATCGTTATTAATTAATTAGTTGTTATTAAAACGATATAAGTTATATATTAATAGTAATTATTTATATTTTTTATTAACTATAATAACAACCGTACCGATAACGTCCGTAGTTATTTATAATAACCCTAAAAATTAAGATAAATTTAAAAACAAATTTAAAACTAAAACTAAAGGATATAATTTATAGGAATATATTAACCCTAATTAAAACCTTTTATGGCCTATTAAACTTATGCCGTCCGATATAACTTCCTATCCAAAAAAACGACTTTGTTAATTAATACGAAAAGCTAGTTTATCCTCCGAAAAAACCATATAAATCGAAAAGGTTGATCGAATAAACCATTTGATAAATATTTTCGAAATAACGACCGAAAGTAAATAAGTTTATAACCAGAACTTTATAACCTATATTTACCTAAATCGAAAATATAAAACTTTCCCGAAAAAATTTTAACGAATTTATAAAATAAATTTTGAATAATATTTCCCTATCGATTAAATAAACTTATTTAAGTCCAAATAACGATTTTAAAAATTAATACGCCAAATTATAGAAAGCCGGAAAAGTTTATAATAATTAATTACTTATAAATATTAAACGTAAATAGGAAAAATAATTAAAGTAGGTTCCGAAAGTTGTTAAAAAGTTTAATAAATAAATAATAAAATAATAAAAATTTATAACTTAAGGTTAACGTTACGGGATTTCCGAAACGATTATGCCGGTTATTTGGACGAATTAGTTATATATAATAATAATACCGATTATACCTAATTAGTCGAATTTATTTATATTTTTTAAACGGAATAAAATCTAAAAAGGAATAATTAATTATTTGGAAATTAAAGTTAATTTTTTTAAATTATTAAATTATAACGAATTTATAATAATTAATAAAAAACGTTAAAGTAACGTTTCCGACCTTTTATAAAACCTTAATAAACCTTTCCGGTTAAAACGATTTTAATTAAAAAGAAATTAAAGATATTAATAATAAATTACGTAATAAAAATTTTAAAAAAGGGCCGAAACGAAATAATCGTAAAAGATTTTAAACGGATTAAAATAATAGTAATAATAAACGGAAACGTTAAAAATTAAACGTATAAAAGATTTAATATAAAGCGTATTTAAATCTTAAGCATAAATTACCTTAATGTTATTACATGTTTTTTAATAAAGTTCTAATAAAATTTAAGCTTAATAAGAATGTTTTATTATTAATTTAAAACCGGATTATTTCTAATTAATTCTTAAAGGAAAAAATTAACCGTTTGTTAAAAATTATTAAAAAAAATTAATTATTTAAAAAATAAATTAATTCCTAAAAAGAATAAAGTAAATCCTAACGTATTTTTTGATTTTTGATTAACGTAATACGATAAATGTTACGTTTTATCTTTAAAAAATTTATTTATTTTAAATTTAAAGTTTACGATATATATTTTTAATTTTATTAAGAAGTTTTTTAATTATAAAATAATAATCTAAAACGACGGAATATACGTAAAAAAAGATTTCGTCCCGATTAATAAATACGAAAAAATAAATATATTATTTTAAAGCCTTATAAGCCCGAAAGCGTTACTGTGACGGCAGCCTCACGATAAATCCGTGAGACTGGCAACCGTTACATGGAGCTGACAGCTGCCACCAGGCTAGCCACCTGCCACATAGAGAGTGGGGACATTTGTAAATCTTTACGCATTTTGCGGCTTTACGTTTCTTTCCTTTTCTTTTTTTTTCTTCAGCTTAAAATTTTCGTTCATAACGCCAATAAACTAGTTATTATGCTAAATTAATGCGGGCCGTAATATTATTTTAAGCTTATTCTTTTCCTCGCTAACTTAGCGATTAATAAATAAGGTACCATACCTTTTTACGTTGATACGCGACGACGAAAAATAATACGTCCAAAATTAAGATCCAGATCAACCAACATCAAAATTAGATATCTATTAGGAAGAATTATTTATCAGCCAGTTAACGTTTAAAGCAACTTAAATTAATTAAAGGTAAAATCGAAAGTATAAAAAACGAAATATTTCTTTAAAACCTAAACCAAAATATAAAAAACAACAAATACCTTAAAAAAACGGCAAAAAATAACGTACCAAAAAACGAAACCGAATTTTTAAAAATAAAAAGTTTATTAAATTAAAACCAAAACCATAATTAGTTAAAAACTAATCCTAATAAATAACTAATCGATAAAATAGCTAATAATAACCAGGACGTTTAAGGAAAAATTTAAAAATTCCGTAACGAAATCGTTCGCCTTTAAGCTATATAAAGCCATTATTTCCCTATTCCTTCCGATAACGTTAACCGGTTCCGCCGGGAAAATATAATCGAAAACGTTTTCGGTAATATTAACATATTTTACCCTGCCGGTATAATAATATGGCCTACTTTTTACAAGTTTATAAAAAATAATAATGCAAATTTTAATTTTAACCGAAAAAAAAATTTTATATTAATAATTTAATTAAATTTAACGGCAATAAAACTAAATTTAACGTTTAAATCCGTAAAATCGTAAATAAGTTCGAAATAAACGAACTAACTTTTTCGAAAAAAAATTCGTATAATTTATTTAATAAACCTTTTAAAAAAAAAGGCCGAATAAATAATTAAAATTCGTTACCGATTAATTATACGACCTTTTTTTTACGTAACCGAAATAATTTAAATATTAAAATTATCATATTATAATTTTAACTAAATTTTTATTATTAAAAAAACTTTCCGTACCTTTACTTTTAAATCTGGCAAAAATTAAAATATTTACGATTTTATTTTTAAATTTAATATTTGCGCTTAAAAAACTAAAATTACCGAAAATAATTAAAAATATATTTTATAAAAATATATTTTTTTTTAAATCTTAACTTACGTTTTTTTAAAAATAACCGTAATTTTAACGTTACTTACGAAAAACTTTATAACCGTATTATTATAATTATTTATAATAACTAACTTACTTATAAAAAACGTTAATAAAAACGTAAACCTTAATTATACGATCTTAATAATAATAAACCGAAAAATAAAAATTAAAAACTTTATTCGAATAATATTAATAAACTTTTATTAAAAATCGAAAAAAAAATTTATCGGAAAGTTTTTCGATAATCTTTTTTATATTAATAATAACCGAAATAAATAATTCCAAAAAATATAAAACTTTTATTAAAATTACGTAAATTTAAATAAATAAAATTAATTTACGTATTACCTCCTTATATAATACCGGAATATAAATTTAATTTTTCGTTAACTTTTTTTTTTTAAGTAAACGAAAAAACGGTTATAAATTTATATTATCCGGTTAAAAAAATTAATTTAATTATAAAATTACCGGAAATAATCTGCCGGTTAAATAAAAACTTAAATAATTATAATATTCGAAATTAACGGATAACGTTTTCTTAATTAAGTTTTTTAAATTAAAAATACCGGATACGATATTTCGTCGGTTTTAATTAAATAAAAAAATATAATTTATTATTAAATTATAATAATAAATTTATTATTTAACTTAACGATTTTTTAACTTTAATTAAATTTTTACCGTCAATTAAGCTTTTAACCCGATACTTATTAAACGGATACGTTAACTTTAAAATTTAAAAAAACGTTAATTACTATAACCGTATTATAAAAAAGGCCGATAAATAATACTAAGTTTTTCGACGCTTATAAAAAATCTATAAATAATTTTACCTTAACTAAATTAATTATTTCCGTTTTAAAAATTATTAAAAATAACGTAATTATTATTTCGTTAACGAATAAATTAAAAACTAACCCAAATATAAAATAATGTATTAAATTTCCGTTACTTTAAAAATTTATTTTTTTAAAAATAAAAAATCGAATATTATAACATTAATTATTTTATAAAAATAAAAAACATATAACGGTAAAAAAATTCCCTTTCCCGAAAATAAAAATTTAAAATATATAAAACGAATCCGAAAACTTTTATTAAAACCTTTTATTTACCTAAAAAAAAGATTTTAAAAAAAAGATTTTATATTTTCCCAAATTTCCGATCCGGTTATAACGTAATTTTAAAACTTAACCGGCCGATATCCGCTTTAAAACCTTTAATTTACCGGATGCCCATTTAATACCTTCCGTTAAAAAAGAAATTAATAAATAAATTATTAAAAATAAATTTTATCGAATTATATGTATAAAAAAACGTTATCTTAATTTTATTTACCCCAAAACCATATTTATCGGAATACCGGTTTTATATCGATTACCGTTAAAAAATTAATATTTAAAAAATTACCTTATTTTAATTTTTTTATTTAACGGTATTATATTTAATTATTAAAACGTTAAATGTTTTATTAAAATTAATATTATTTAAATATTTTATAAATTTCGTATTATTATTAAATCGATATATTTAATAATATTTAAAATTTATTAAAAAACGTTTTAATAAAAAATATTTTTATTTAAACTTAAAATAAATTTTATTTAATAATAATCGTTTATTAATATTTAATTATATACATTTTTTAATTATTACGTAAACGTTTATATTAATAACGTTTTAATTTATTTCGGCCTAAAAAAAATTATTAAAAATATTACGAAAAAATTATTTATCGGTTATATAAAATTAACTTTTAAAAAAATATTAAAGAATTCCGGTTTAACGTTAAAAAGAATTATTTCGGCATTATTATAAAAACCGGTATAAATATTTTCTTTAATTTAATTAAAATTAAAGTAATTTAAAAATATAAATTCGAAAATTTTAATAATTATACTATAATCCGTTTATTTATAAAATTTTATAATTACGTATAAATATTTTATTGTTATAAAAAAGGTATTATTAAATTATTAAACCGTTTATTAAAAAAAGATTTTTTTTTAATAAAATTCGAACAAAAATAAATTTTCAAAAAAATAAAACGATTTATTTATAAAACTTTAATTTTTATTTTTTTAACTTGATTAATTAATTAAAATAAAAATAAACGTATTTTATAACGTAACTGGAAATATTATTTAATAATAACAAAATAATAACGAATAAGAATTAATAAAATATTTTTCGAAAATTATAACATTAATAAAAAAATATATTTTATTTAAAACCGAAAATTATTCGTTATAATTTAAACTTTAAAAATAAAAATTTTTTATCATTATTAATTATTAAATTATATTATATTTTACGAATAAACGTATTTTTTTTATGTATTAAATCCGATGAATTAATTTCCTTTTTAATTTTAATATTACCTTTTAATATCGACCTAATAAAAAAAATATCGTTACGGATACCTTATTACGAAAAACGATTAATTTACCTATAATTAAAACCAGAAAAAAAATTAAACCTTAATTTTACCGGAACGATTAAATTTTTTTATTATTATTATTAACGAAATACCGATTTAAATATAAATCGAAAATATTCCGTAAAATATTAACTTAATTAATTTTATTTATTACAAAAATAAAACGTAAAATTTAAAAAAAAAAATAAATTAATAATATCCGAAAAAATAATTAACGGCCGTATTTTTTTTATATAATATTTATCCGTAAAATTTACGTATTTAAAATATTTACGTATTTTAACCAAAATAAAATAATTAAAATATGAATACGGAAATATATTTAATTCCGGCTTAAATAAAATATCCGATAATATATCCAGAATTATTACGATTATTATTAAAATAAAACGTTTCGAAATAAAATCCCGGAATTTTTTTATTTTTTTTATTCCAAATAATATTTAAAATTACGTTATTATCGACGGAAAAAATATACCGAAAAACCGTTACGGTTATAATTATATATAAACGTTTATTAATAAATGTAATAAAATTATAATAACTTTATTAAATAAAAAAATTAATATTATTAAAACCTTAATTAACCGATATTATTAATATTTATATTATTTTTTTAAAATATCCGTTATTTAAATTAATAATAATATAAAATAATTTATTTTTTAATTTTTAATTAAATTAAATAAACTTACCGATATAAAATATTATAACGGAAATATTTTATATCCGTAAATTTAAAAAATTATTAAATTTACGAATTAAAAATTAAATTAATATTTACATTTTTATATCGATAAATATTAAAATAATTAAAGCATATATATATCGGTATTAAATTTTGCGTATAATTTATTATAATATTTATTAATTAATATAATTCCGTTAAAAATTATATTAAATAAAAATATCCGGAACTTATTTTTATTAAATTTAAATATAATAAAAATAAAAACCGAATTAATTTAACGGATATTAATAATTATTAAATAAATTAAAAACGTTTAAATATTTATAAAAAAAACCGTATAAATATATAAAAATATTAAACGGCATAAATTAATAAAAAAACGTTATTTAACCGATTTTAAAATTAATAATAAAAAGATTTTTTATATAAAGAATTTCGTAATATAAATATTAAATATTCGTTTAAATTTATAATAAATAAAATTTTTCGAAATTTTAAAAAAACGTAAATATAATTTCGTTTTTAGTTTATTACCGAATTATAAAATAATTAACTTATTTTACGCCGACGGGTTATATAAGGCTAATAACGACCTATTATTTTAATAAATTTAAATATTACCGTTATTTAAAAAAATTAACGGTAAATTAAAATTCGAAATAGAATAAATCGAATAATTAAAATTTAACGGACGTTATAAAAAATTTTAATATCAGGCCAAATAAAAAAATTACGATCCCGACGAAATATAATATTTTGTAATTAACTTTAAAAATATCCCGATTATAATAAAACGGTTTTATATAAAATATTTTAAAGTACCTAAATTACCGGTCCGTTTATAAAAATAGATTCGTATAACGGTTATTAACGAAATTAACGAAAATTATCCCGATAATAATAAAATTACGAAAGTAAAAACTGGACGAATAAGGAAAAAAGGGTACCTATAACTAACAAAAATTTATATATTTTCTTTAATCGTATACAAATTTCTAGGAAAGGGTAATATAACGGCAACCTTACGATTAAACCGTAAGATTAACAACCGTCATATAAAGCTAACAGCTGTTACCAGGTTAGCCACCTGCCATACAGAAAATGGGGACATTTGTAAATCTTTACGTACTTTACGGCTTTACGTTTCTTTCCTTCTTTTCTTTTCTTCAGCTTAAAATCTTCGTTCATAACGCCAATAAACTAGCTATCATGCTAAATTAATGCGGGCCGTAATAGTTACGGCTATATAACGTAACCTATTACGAAAATTTTGCGTATAATTTAATATCCTTTTATTAATTCCGGAAAAAAGGATATTAATAAGATAACTAAAAAAATAATAATTTTATTCGAAATAAATTTAATTAAATAATTATTACGTTAACAAATATATTTAATTAATCCGTTATCGAAAATATTAACGTAATAATTACTTATATAACTTCCGTATCTTATAAACGAAACGTTAACTTATATATAGCGAAATTACCGCGAACCGGTAACGGGACGATATAGTACCTAAAATTAGGATATTTAAGCCCGAAATAATCGCCCAGTTATAATTTCATATAAAGAAAATCCGCTTAAAAGGTTTTATAATAATCGAATATTAAAAATATAATAAAGCGAAACCTAAAAAGTAAATATACTAAAAGCTGGAAAAAAAACGTTCTGATTAAAAAGTTTAATTATTATCGATTTTATAAATTTGGAAAAAAATTAAAAAAAAAATATAAATACGCTATATTTGCAACCGATAAGTATTTAGGTTTTATTTAAGATATTTACTTTAAAAATCGAAAGCAAAATATATTAATTACGGCATTCCGATATCTTTTAAAGATTTTAAAGAACCAGGATAAGGTTTTTCCGTAAATATTCGAATACGATAACAAAATTTTGAAAAGTTATTAATTTCGAAATATATTTTAATCGCCTTTTTTAACGTTAAATTTAAGCCTTTAATATTATATACCCAAACCTAAAACCGGGGTATAAAATATTTAAAGGGTATAATTAAAAAAAAACGATTACGATATAAAATAGCGTTAAATTACCTTCGTTTTTAATCGTATATATCTTTAAAATAATAATATACTTATATAATCGTATCCTTTAATACGTTTTTTTAATAAAACCCATACGAAATTTATTATATTTACCTAATATATAAAAATGGCATTATAATACTTAATCGGAAGTCTTAATAAGCTTATTTGCAAGTATACGGTTATATAGCTTACGTTATAACTGCTATCGTTATAAAAAGAAAAGTTCAATTTTAAAATATAAATTAATTTTCTTAGCGGCTACCGATTTACAAATATTTACGAAATCTAGAATTTATTAATTAATAAAATTATTATTATTCGAAACGTATAATTTATTAAAAAAACTACCTTTTTAAATAATATTAAAAATTTAAAAAATAAATTACGTAAGTTATTCCGATAAGTAAAATTACTTAATGAAATTTATACCTACCCTATATATGTATAAAAAAAAATAAAAATTTAAACGGAATAATTTAACTACCAGTTAGATAAAAAAGATAACTTTAAAGTAATATAAGCGTATAAAACGTACGGAATAAAGAAAAATAAGCTTATTCGTATAAAATTAATTATTTTTATACGACCGTTATATTCGAACCATTTCCGTCCTTTAACTTATTATTTTTATTAACGTTTATTTTAATAACTATTACGATTAATACGTTAACGGGAATAATAAAGGTAACTTTAAATTTTTATCGTTTTATTTAATTTAAAATAATAATAAAAATCGAAAATATTTTACGGATTATAAACGTAAGTTTCCCGTACGTTCCGTATCGAAAAAATAATTATCGGTACGATTATAAAATATAAAAAGCCGTATTTAACGTACAACGATTAACCCATTTTATTAATACGATTAATAATTAGCCGATAAGTTACGAAAATTAAAAAAAAAATTTATCTAACGTACGTATTATTTTAATCGGAAAAATTTCGATATAAAAAATATAATATAATTTTTAAGTCGCAAAACCGGATATATAAACGTAACTTACCGTTATTATTATAAAGTTATAAAAAGTTAATTATATACTTATTAAAAAAATTCTTTTGTAAAATTAAAAAAGTTTATTTATAAAATTATAAAAAGATATATTTTTAAAAAACCGTTAATTAAATTTTTATTAAAAAAATTTAAGTTTTAAGATATATATAAATATATGTTTATAAATTTAATAAATATAATTAATTATAAAAATATAAAGCGTATTTTATCGTACGAAACGATTAATAATTTAAAAACTTTTATAATAATACATACGTATTTATTTTAACTAAAAACTTATTTCGAACTTTAATTATTATTATAGTTAAATTCGACCTAAAATTTAAGTAATATAACGTTATAAACGTTTTTATTAACGTAAATTTATTTTATTAAATATTTATACAGATACCTTTAAATTACCGATAACGTAATAAGATTTTTTAAATTAAAAAGGTATTATATAAATTAAAAAATTTATTTTTATTATAATAAAAGAATTTTATTAAAATATTTAAAAAATTAAGATTTAATTCCGTTTTTTACGAACCTTATTATTTTATTTATTAAGAAATTTTTTTTCTTTATAAATAATATCGTTATAATTTACCGAAAAAAAATTAAAATTTCGTTAATTAATTAATTTAATAAATACGATAACGGTATATTTTTATAAAAGGTAAGAATTTATACTAATTTTTTGGTATCGAAATAATTAAAAATAAATTTATTAAAAAAATTTAATTACCTTAATTTAATTTTATAAATAAATTAATTAACTTTATTTTTAAAAAAATTTTAAATAATTTTCTAAATACATTAATAATAAGTATTAAATTATTACCGAATCTTAATTTAATTTATTTAAGTTTTATTAATAAATATTAAAAAAGATCGGTTTATTTTATACGTAACGGTTAATATACGATTTAATATAATTTTTATAATATTTAAATTTACCCGATTTAACCTAAATTTTAATAACGTATATTATAAAGTTATTAATTAAGTTATTTTATACTTAATCGGAACTAAAATATTAACGTTATAATTCGGGAATAAAATTCGTTAAATATTTAAAACGACGTTTTTTTCGTAATTAATATAATCGATCGAAAAAGTTTTTAAATTTACGGTATAAAATTATTTAAAATAATAATAAAATAATAAATAAATAAATAAAATATAATAATTATTTTTATAACCGAAATAAAATTATTATTTTTTACGTAAGTTATAAAAAAATTCTTATTTTATTTTCGTTTAATTAAAAAAATTAAAAATTAATTTAAATATAAGATTTTAAAATATATAATGCGATAATTAATAAATTATACGGTTTATTAATATTAACGTTATTTTTTTATAAATAAAATTATGATACGTAAATATATATAATTATTAATTTCAAAAAATCGTAAAAAAAGATATAATTAAAATAAAATATACGTTTAGGGATAATATATTAATTAATAAATTAACAAAAACTTTATTATATAAATTTTTTAAATTTTGTAAATATTTTAAAAAATAATTAAAATTAATAAATATTATAAAAGTTTTAAATTAACGGAAAAAGATTTTAAAAATTATTTTAAATAAGGAATTAATTAATTAAAAAATTTAATTACCGGAAAAAAGGTAAAATGGATAATTATGGCTTTAAGGAATAATAAAAGGTAATAACGCCGTAATTACGTTAAGGCGTTAAGGGGGTATGTTAACTAGCAGGGGTACGCTAGCATTCCATATACGGAAAGGCTCCCTTTATCGGACCATATATGTTCCATAAACAGATTACATTAAAGTGCAGTACGCGTTCTAGGGCGCCTGTAACTAGTTATGCAATACAACATCACTGATGACCCCTATATCTGATAACTAGGGTTTAATAGTTGGTTAAGCCAGTCAGCCGTCATACGTTTATTTTAACGATATATTAATATATAATAAAAACCCACTTAAATACGAATAATATGTTCGCGAAATATTCGAAAGGTTAAGGAAGTAAAAGTTATGCGTAAATATAAATGCGAATTTTATAGAATTTTAATTTTCTTTAGATTTTAAATTTTACCAAATAGTATTAAGCTGGAAAAAGGTTATATCGAGGCCGTTTAAAACGAGCCACAAAAATTACAACTTGATATCAGGCCCTATTTTAAGGTTTGTGTTTTTGTGGGTCTTTTGTGGGTCAGTACCTAGAGCTACAGGTTTTTTAAAAAGCCCTAGCCATAGCTGCGCCTGCGGCGCAGCCACAACCTCAAAATAGGGCCTGATTTTAATGAGGTAAGGCCTATACAGGTAAGTAGACAATTAACAGCTGTTAAAGGTAGCAGGAAAATAAAAAATATAACCCAAATAGGATTGTATTTATAAAGAAGGCCTGATCTTAATAAGGTAAGCTTTACGTTAAATACATTTTAAACCTGTTACGTAACTAACAATTTCACAGCTCCGATTAGACGGGGTACGCTGTCACGTTTTAATGTTTAATTCTTAGTTGCAGCGCCGAATGTTAGAAATAGGGGTAACGGCGCCCTCCACCAATTACGTACATATGAATTTGTAGTCCCACAAGCCTCGAGGCCTGACATTTAATACGGAATCCAACGAGTCTCCGACTTATCTTAGGCACTTAAGAGAAGACTATGTCCTGCCTACCCGACTCTACATTGAATTCTCATGAAGCTAACTCTAATCAAATTTAAATATTCGAAGGAAAACATGACGTTAAGAAAACCGAGAATACAAATCTGTCACACACGGCACAACCTTCCGTCGGTGGCAACCTTCCAGTAAAGGTCAGAACCCACCGCCGCGTTTGTCCAGAACAGATGGTGCGGATCGTACTTTATCTTGACGCTCAAGAGCTTATTATAGTTCGATCCGTAGTAGTCTGACTTCCAGTTGGGGTTGTCATACGTGGCCTCGTTCATATATGTTCCACCGCCCGGTGTGACAGCCCGTAGCTGGTCCTGCCAGGCGTTGAGCTGAACCTGCCCTCTGTTCATCTCGTCCCAGCCCGCATCCCGATTCAAGGGGATGCCGACCGTTATGGTGAATAGGGAGTCACGCCAAGCGGGTACCACGGAGTTGGAAGCCCCAGTGTTGCCCACGCGCTTATGCGTCACGTTAGCCGAGATGCCGCTGATCGCCGAGCCGCCCACGTTTCCACTGTTAACAACGATGTCGCGGAAGACGCTTACGAGGGCCGGCAGGTCTTTCTGAACCACCGATCGTGGAATCAGCCTTCCGCCGACGGAATTGTTGGTGTCGTACGTCTGGGTCGCCCAGGCATTATAGTGCCCCAGGAAGTTGGGGTGGTCGTTCGCTACGTCATTCGCCACCGTCACGTTCAACGCCTTGACCTCGTCGAGGAAAGGGGACAGAGCCGCCGCGATTTGGGCTGCCTTGGCGTCGGGCAAAGTGGCATATTGAAGCTGAAACCCAAGAGCAGTGAAAGCCCATAGTGTCCCGAACCCCTCAATGGTATCGAGGACTAAGAGATGTCTTAGCCACGCCGATATGGCAGCCCAGTAGTTATCGCCCGTGTTCGCAAAGGAAAAGCCAGCACCAGCAATTGGACCGTCTCGGTACGCCTTCGCTGTCACTGATAAGATCACGGCGAGGTTTCCAGGGCCGCCGCCAGCCAATGCCCAGTAGAGATCTGCGTTTTGGGTCGGAGATGCCGTCATGTGCTTCCCAGCAGCCGTCACAACCTCATATTCAAGGACTTGGTCAGCTCCTAGGCCGTATTTGGATCCGAGAGGCCCGTGACCCCCTCCCTGAGTATAACCACCACCTGCTCCCACGGTAGGACACGATCCACCGACGGCGCGGTACCCCTTTGCGTGGGCCGCCTCGTACATCTCAATATTTGTGATGCCAGCACCAATCCGCATGGCGGGACCGGTATAGAAGGAGCTCTTGTAGTTGAGAAAGCTTGTTTTCTTCAAGTTGTGTGTCCATAGAGCTAGCGCGCCCTTTCCGGAAGATCGTCCGAGGAAATCATGGCCCGTATTTTTCACAATGAGCCTAACGTTGTTGCTCTGAGCGAACTTGACACCAGCAATCGCATCCTCGGCGGCTGTGACGTTGATTGCGTAGGATGCCAAGTTGCCCAGAGTACAAGATCCATTAGGGCCAGCGAAAGGACTGCATGTCCGATTCATCCAGTACGGTGACATAACATTCACCGGGTCATCGAGACTTGAGTAAAGCGTCAGCGTTCGAAGGTCCAATCACGCTTAGCATGGATGGTACACTGTTACTTACAAGCGGTCCAGAGACGTCCACTCGCCCTGCAGCTTGGCACATGCCGCAGCTGCATCAGTAGTGAGATCTGGCCCATAGCATACTTGGGCCAGAGGTGTGCCGCGGATAAGCCTGCCACCGACTGTTTGGTTTAGCTTGTTCCATGCGTTCTGATTCGGCCATGCATGATCCCCTGGCAGGTAGCGACATTTTGATGATTTCAACGCGTCGTACTCGACGATGGGAGATGCTACTGCCACGTGGACTGCGGTGAGAATAGTCGCGGCAGCGCATATAAAGCTGCACTTTTTATGTGGCAACATACCGACATGCAGGGACACGCCAAGGGCACAAACTGACCAGAAGGAGAGAGTTGAAAATGACGTCCCGAACTCATCAAGACGAACTGCAGCGCCTAGTGACGGCATTGTTATTTATCTAGCGAATATAGACCTCTACATTATCTAACATACGACTTGCTTCGCCGCATCATATTAGCCCTGAACTTTCAGCTGAAACGACCTATTGGATCCTTCGAGCCGGGTCGGCTGAAAGACAAATCTCATCACACAAGCTTGTCCGATAGAGTAAGCTACATTTTGGCGAAGGGGCGTCAGCAGGGGCGTGGGAGAGGCACAAGAACAGACAGAATGGTAGTTTGCTTAAGCGAGGAATCCGAATCCTCATTTAGGCGCCATGTCGAATGGTAACAAGGCTAGCTGCTAACGATAAAAGAAGCGAAGACATGGTATTACAAGCGGTACAGTCAATACCAAATCGCCGGATGGAAGCCGCCATCGTAAAATTCCTAATTTAGAGCCTCATGATTCACTGAAGACCTGCAGTTTGGTAGGATTGCCGTTCCTAGACAAGCCGGTATGCACAAGCCGACCACGAGTCACGACTGGTTTCTAATACCCCTGAAACCACACCACACCCTCCACGTTCCTACCTACTTGAGACAAGCGAAACCCACCGGCAACGCAGAGGGCTAGCTGTACTGTCGACGCTGTCCATCCATGTGTCCAGGGCTTCACGGCGCTTGTTGGCCAATCGCTCATGAGAGGCTCCAGGAGAGATGGCTATTGGTTGTCCATGGCCCCTTGAGCTAAGAAAGCTCGGCTAGTACTCGACAGAGTTAGGCGATTTCACGTTACAATACCATTATTCGATTAGTGTCTTAATATTCACCGGCCAGGCGATCAAATGAATAACTGTGGCTTGAAGGATTCCAGGGCTGAGCAGATCCCTGCAGGTTGCTTATGGTTGCATGGATGATTACGGAACATGGCTAGTAACACATGCCGGGTAATCATTACGTGAATACACACTCCCGTAAGCCCCTGAAATCATGTTCTTACCCCCCGTGATTAGGTTTACGGAACCTCTGCGTGTCCGATGGATATCTATATGGCGTCTTCTGGAAGTCAAGATCTGGGAAAGAAACGTGGCCCCTCACGAGTAGAATTAAGCAAAACCCCTGAAACGATGTTGACAGTCTACCTGCCATACGTACCCCAAGGCTGGTGGATCAGCACACAAGCCCCTTTTGAGAATGGCCTCGAGATTTGGGGATGGCGAGGCCTTTGTGGCTTGATCGTGGGCATTTTGACCTATAACGCCTGTCTTGGCTTTTATAGATGTATGTACTGCGGCTCCATCTAATGAATATCAGACATTGATTTACAACCGCTAAAGTGTATATTCATCCCCTTTCGAACATTCCTGGACCTAAGCTAGCTGGTAAGAAGAAAGCCTAGACCCGCTATATTGATGGGAGTTTCTAATGGCGTCTAGCATTGACATATTGGCCCGAAATCTACTATGATGTATTTCTCGGGGGGAAATTCTTTCTCGCCGTCGACGACATGCACAGAAGATATGGTGCGCCCCTCCTTACCGTTCACAGTTGCTTCCACACCTAACCTGGACCTGTAAGGCCCCATTGTTCGCATTAACCCTGATGAGGTGCACCTCGACGACCCAGAGATTATTGATAGCATATTTCCGGGTGCGGGAAGAAGAACCAACAAGCCCCCAGTGGTCGGGAAGAGAACGGGAAGTAAGCGTTGGCAAACTGCGAAAGCAAAACCTCCGCCTCTGGATCATCAACTGATAACATCGCAGCTCCCAACTCCATGGTAGCAACCATAGACCATGATATGCATCGCCGCCGGCGAAACGCTGTTAATGCCCTTTTCTCAACAGCCAGTATCCGCCGTTTGGAGCCCATTATGAAAGACCACATAGCCAAGATGCTCTTGCGCATTGAGGAGTACGGCAAGACGGGCGAGATCGTGCAGCTCCACCACGTGTTCAAAGCTTGCACGAGCGACGTGATCACCATGTACGCTTTTGGTGACTCATTCCGTTTCTTGGATCAGTCCGACTTCGGTAAACCCTACTTCGAGGCGACCGATATGTTTTTCGGTCTCACACACATTTTTGGCCACTTCACTTGGTTTGCCGATTTAATACAATCCCTGCCGATCTGGGCCATAGCCTTCTTTAGGCCCTCACTGAGAGAGCTTTGGAGCAAGCAATCGGTAGGTCTACATTGAGAAATTTCTAGGTAGACAGAAACTCTGACAAACTGGACGTGACAGTGGTGGATTGATAGAGTTCGCGAGATCAGACGCTCGCCCAATCCGGAGAGAATCAAGAGCACCATCTTCGAAGCTATCCTGAACAGCTCGCTGCCGGACGAAGATAAGACCGACGCAAGGTTGGCGGCCGAAGCCCAGTTGGTCGTGTTTGCCGGCGAAGGAACTACTGGTCAGATATGCTTTAACTTGAGTGGAATTAGGACGAGAACAGGCCTAGGGCTGACAAAAACTAGCGTATACCCTGAGCGCGGCAGTCTATGAGCTACTAGCTCATCCCGCTGAGCTTCAGAAGCTCCAAGAGGAGCTTATACAGGCGATCCCTGATCCGGAAGAGATTCCGTCCTTTGCACAAGTGGACGGTCTGCCTTACTTTAATGCGATAGTCAACGAAGTTGTCCGCTTACACCCAGGGGTCATGAATCGGCAGCCGCGCATCTCCCCTGATCTGCCTATAACGTACCAAGACAAGCGCACCGGCAAGGAATACGTGCTGGCGCCCGGCACACTTACGACGATGTCTCCGCTCACCACACATATGAACGCCGATGTTTTTAAAGACCCCTACGAATTTCGTCCGCAGAGGTGGATTGACAACCCGAAGATCGCGCGTGCGTTTCTGGGATTTTCGCGTGGAGCTAGGAGCTGCCTCGGGTAAGAAGCCCCTGACCTACTGTTCTGCGGTGTATAATGCAACAACTTGCCTAACCATTAAATCGCAGTATGAATCTTGCACGCAAGGAGATGGCCATAGTCCTAGCTACCCTGTTTCGCAGGTATGACCTTTACAGTGGCCAGAAAGGACGGACCCTCGAGTTGTATGACACGGAGCGCGCGAGGGATATCGATCCTAATAGTGACTATGTGATTCCGGTCCCCGCCAAGGGAAGCAAGGGGCTCCGCGTCAAGATCCGACAATGAATGACAATTGGGATGAATGGCCAATCCCGCTTCGACCTGTAGCTACGCTTGTTTGAGCGCTCGAATTTTTTGCAATATTTCTATAAGATCCATATTCTCTGCTCAAGCAGGCCACCCATAGAAATGCAGAGGTCTCGTGTGATGGTGATTTTTAGATCGACGCTAGGGGTCATAATATTCGTACGGGAAGGATCCACTTCGATCTCTGGAGAGGTACTGTCGATTCGAATTGGAGTATCGCACTCTACAAGTTGGCTTGGCAACACATACCATTTTTTGCGACGCATTTTCTCGATAGCATATAATCGTATGTATTAATATCTTAACGCATAAATAGGTTACTAATTTATAGTTAGGACGACGATATAGCCGTCGTTAAAGGCAACATTATAATACCACATATGGCTTTATAACTGTTAAATACGTTATGATGTATTTATGTATATATATATCTTAATATAATCTTTATTATAATTTAATTTAAAGTTAAATTTAAACATTAATATAGCAGCTACAAAGCCATCCATATGCGGTATCAAAATGATGCCTTTAACCAGGGCTATATCGTCGTCCTACCTGCAGGTTGGTAACTTATATACGCGTTAAGATATGGATATATAGGTTTATATGCCATCGAGAAAATGCGTCGCAAAAAATGGTATGTGTTGCCAAGCCAACTTGTAGAGTGCGACATTCCAATTCGAATCGACAGTAGATAAGGTTTGCATTAGCCCATGCATCCCGGCCCGGCTCTAATTTCGGCCGAGTCGGGTCATCCTTTTGCCCCGGTTGGGGGACCGGCCAAACACCACTTGCTGCTTACCGGAAGGTAATGACCCGGGCCCTTTGTATCCTCTCAGCCCACCAACAATGCTGGAGATCCCGTTTTATGCATATACCCCCACCAGACCCGATTTCCGTGACCCCTGCCGGCCTCCAGGTACCATTCCAAATTCGAGATAGCTTCCTTCCGCCCCTTATGACTGCTTTCCACGCTGTCTTCGAACCATATTTGTAGCGCCTCGGTGAAGTAGCATATACGAAGCTTCTGAGGACGTGAGGAAGTGGACAGACTACAGGTGAGATAACAATGTCGAACATACGACCGCAACCTAGCTGGGGTAGCATGAGCCGGCTCTCCTCTGAACATCAGACCCCATCACTCGCTTATGGAGATACCACGTCCGCCACGGCACTATATGATCTGGGAAACACCAGGAAGGGGATCTCGACAGAGAATGGTAACTATACCGCGGGGGACAATGAAGACGGATCAATCGAGCCTGCAGCAAAAGACGAAAATGAATACCCACGTGGTGCTACACTCGGCTTCATCGTTACGGCCCTCGTGCTCAGCGTTTTCTTGTCATCACTGGACATAGTGGGTGATTTCCTACGCCGCTAATTAACCTAATAGCTTCAAGGTCTAGCCTTGCTGACAAACTCAGACGATCGTCGCTACCGCAATCCCCAAAATCACCGAAGAGTTCCACGGGCTCAACAAGGCTGCGTGGTACGGATCGGCATTCTTCTTGACGTCCGGCAGCTTTCAGGCCTCATGGGGAAAAGCCTACAAATTCTTTGATCTGAAATGGACGTTCCTCACCTCGATTGTGGTATTCGAGCTCGGCAGCCTGCTCTGCGGCGTGGCGCCCAACTCTGACGCGCTCATCGTCGGGCGCGCTATCGCGGGAATGGGATGCGCTGGGATGGGTACCGGAGGGTACACAATTATCGCGTACGTAGTCGAACCTTCGAAGCGGCCTTCGTACACGGGGATCATCGGCTTCTCCTACTGCTTCGCCTCTGTTGTTGGACCATTGATCGGAGGCGCCATCACTACCTTTACCACGTGGCGCTGGTGCTTCTACATCAACTTGCCTGTTGGAGCGGTCAGTCGCCCTCCATGAGACCCAAGAAAACGCTAACTGATTTCGTCTAGGTCACCGTGCTTATCATTTTACTCTACTTCCACACCCCGCCAGCTGCCAAACCGGTCGCGGTGAGCTGGAAGGAGAAATTTCTGCAGGCGGACCTCATAGGCGTGGCGTTGATCATGGGTGGTCTCGTGGCATACAGCCTGGCCATGCAGTACGGTGGGCAGACGAGACCTTGGAACGGCAGCACGGTGATCGGTCTACTCGTCGGTTTCGCGCTCTTTGTCGCGGTCTTCTGTATATGGGAGTGGCACTCTGGTGAGCGGGCTATCATTGTCCCGCGCCTGCTGATGCAGCGCCACGTTGGCATCGGCAGTATCTTTACCTTCCTTTTCGCAGGGTCTTACTATCTGGTCATTTATTATTTGCCTGTGTATTTTCAGAGTGTCGGTAAGGTTCCCACCTGCTCCCAAGTTCACAGCAGAATTCTCTTGAAAGAGCTATTACTGACTCCAACGGCTATAGGTAACGCCAGTCCCGTCATGTCTGGCCTGGATACACTACCTCTTATTCTGGCTGCCACAGTGGCCGTCATTTCCGCGGGAATCTTCATCACCAAAACTGGCCATGCTGTGCCCCTCCAGGTCGTCAGCGCGGCCATCGCAGTTGTTGGGTCCTGTCTGTTGTATATGTTAGACATCGGAACCCCCACAGGAAACTGGATAGGATACCAGATCGTGGGTGCTCTCGGGTGGGGTGCTGGCTTTCAGATTCCCATCATTATATGTCAAGCATTTGCGGAGCCCAAAGACATCCCCTCCGTAACAGCTATCATCCTGTGTGAGTAACCACAGCATGACCTCCTTCTAGGTTCTGTCGTAGCGAGCTAACCCTGTGGCCTCTAATACCTAGTCTTCCTCAACATCGGAGGAGGCCTCCTCATTAACGCGGCTCAGTCGGCTTTCGTGAACAGGCTCATTGCCACTCTTCCCACCAGCGCCCCAGACGTCGACCCAGCGCTTGTTCTCGTGACCGGCGCGACAGAAATCCGTTCAGTCTTCCCCGAGGATCAGATTCCTGGCATTTTAGTAGCCTATATGGCTGGCATTAAGCTCACCTTTGCTCTTGCCATTGCTGCTTGCGGTATGTCGTTTATTGTCAGCTTCCTTGGCGGTTGGAGACGACTAAGTCTGGAGGCCGCAACGGGTGCTGGTATCGCCGCTTGAAGCGACTCTTTTGTGGCTTCAGAAGAACACTGTGGGCTGGGAAGGGACATTGTTGGATATTATTGTTATGCATAGATCTGATTCTGGAGAGCCGTAGCGATTGTAATATATTTGCATGGACGGCCACCGTGGGTATATACAAGTAGTCGACAAGAGATTCATGGGTAACGTAATGCATGCGTGAGACCAAGACTCCCTTTGGCGGCGTTTCATGTTCCCTTTTATGTGTTGTATTAGTTGATATCTTTGTTCGTCGTAATCACATTAGGTGACCAGGACAGACGTGTAGAGTATAGCACCCGCTCAGTTGCCAGTAGATAGCTTTCAACACACACAAAAAAATTTACCATCACTACAGTCTCCGTGATCGTACAATATCATCTGTCCTGCTACTCCCGCCCCTGAACGCTTGTCAGCTGTGCAAACCCCGAGCCACCACGCAGACCGCTAGTGACTAAATGATTGGATGGATACCGTGGCAGCTTTTTGATTTACTAACCAAGTCATTGTCCACCCTGACTAGTATTTTTCCAACAGGCAGGTAAGTTCTCAGTGAGTGGTAATATTAGTGCTTTAGTTTAGCGAGCGGAAATCGTGTTATTCTATTGGTTGAAATGTCTTAAAGACATCTTCTAAATGGCCGGATTCTATTTAGTTTTAGATTTTACTTATCTGGTCTGGCGATCATAATAGAAAACGTACATGTATATTCTGCATATTAAAGCCCCTTAAAGTTTTCATGCAATTAGCAGATTATGCATTAACTAAAGAGTGCTGTTATCCGTACAGTATGCAAATTGTTATCTATGCAGTATCACCGGCTTTACAGCTGTAATCAACCCGGCACATAATTAAGGGCCCGCCAGTTCTGCATTCAGCTGCTATTAGCAACGCTTTTAAAGGTTAGTAATCAATAAATGCAACCCCCTTGTAACAAGGCTACAGCCCCTTTAGCAACGCTTCCTGCAACGCTTCGGCTGCGCTCGTCGCCATAATTAAAAAGCGGCTTTGATTTGTATAAGCTTCGAAGTGGTTTGTTATATAGGCTGCATTAGAGGTCTCCGCGTGGTAATAAGTGGCTAGACTAGGCAGCATAAGTGGAGGCACTGCATAGATAACAATTGGCATACTGAAAAGATAATAATGCTTTAATTAAATAACAGTATAAAGGAACTTAGTACTAGAGTAGAACTAACTAACTGAAGGCAACTAGCTAGAACTAAAATGCTCAAGCTAGTTTCCCAACCCTGCTTGGCGCGGAGACATCTCGGATGTACCCTGGGGCTGCAACCAGCACTGGGGCCGGGCCTTGTCATCCCTACTCCCTGTAAGCATGCCATTCGGCTCGGGAAAGACAGGAGTGGTTATAGACAATTACTCTACAGCTTCTAAGTCGCACCACTGCTTACCGAGACAACAATGTTCTTAAGGTTCCTCCGGGCGACAATTGGCGTCTGTGTGTAACGCGATGATTACCCGCGGCTGTGTGATATTCGGCCGGTCCCGCAGTGGATTGCTGACAGTGCATCAAACCTTTGCATTCCCCCGATGAAGGGCCCCGCGCTCAGTTGTTGGTTGCTACGCCGACAGCCTTCAATAGCTTCGGAAAATCACCAGGGTCCTCTAGCACAGAACATCATTGAAGAAATATAGCTACGCACGCAAAGCATGGAGTCGGTTGGTACAATGAACATATGGCTTGAGACACTGGTGGCTCACGTACAGGTCAGCAAAATTGGCGTGTTCCCATGATCCCATGAATATTGACCAAATACACATACCTATTACATCTCGCCCTTGTGCCTTACATTGGTCCTGAGGATTGACCTCGTTCCATCATCTTCATCCTCCCTGAGCACTCCGAACGATTGTCACCAGGAACAGCAATAGTTCATGATGGCCATGAAGACCGTTCTGATTACGGGTTGCAGCGACGGTGGCATCGGCTCGACAATGGCCAAGCAGTTTGCTACCCAAGGCTATCATGTCTTCGCGACACTACGGAGCCCGACGAAGGGCAAGTCGCTGGTGGGGGTCCAGGGCGTTGAGATCCTCGAGCTCGAGGTAACCTCCAAGGAGTCGATCGAGCAATGCGCCGCCGAGGTCGAGAAGCGTGCCGGCGGCACCCTCGACATCCTCGTCAACAACGCGGGCGCCGATTTCGTCATTCCCCTGCTCGACGTCTCTATCGATGAGGCCAAGAGGCTGTACGACATCAATGTCTGGAGCATCTTGGCCGTGACGCAGGCTTTCGCGCCCATGTTGATTAAGGCCAAGGGCTGTGTTGCCAACTTCAGCTCCATTGCCGGGTGCATGCCTCTTTGCTGGTCGGGTATGTGAATTTAATTGAATTCCCGGGACTCTATGCTGATTTCTCGCAAAGGTGGCTACAGCAGCTCCAAAGTCGCCGCAAAGCAGATATCAGAGATCCTACGCGTGGAGCTGCAACCCCTCGGCGTGCGCGTCATCACGGGCATGGTCGGAGCAGTGAAGACTCCTATCCACGATCGAGCGGGCGAGCTCAATCTGCCTACGGGGTCGTATTACCAGAATATCAGGGATCTTATAAACGATATCCGCAAGGGCACAAAGAAACCCGGTGCCGTAGACGTCGAGGTGGCGTCGAAAGCCATCATCAACGACATCACTAGCGGCAAGAGCGGTATGATCTGGCGCGGCGGTACATCATCTCTTACACGATATCTCGGGTGGTTACTGCCTAATGGCCTCTGGGAAATGGTTGTCAATAACGGGAGAGGGTTGGAATTGGTGAAATTTGGAGAGAAGTGAGCAGTGGACTACTAACATCTGAGTGGAATCATTTTCTTTGTTATGTATTATCGTCTGCGCTGCGAATTCTTTGGTTAGGCTATAGTTGAGTTTGACCTAATAGCACGACCGTGATCCTATACCTTCATTGGCATATCTTTTGACGTAGGCTAGTCCATCTCATCCGGGGTACAGCCTAAAGCCGATCAACAACACGTCACTGAATTTGGACTGGGTGTTAAACGTAGGTCATAGCCGTTGGCTTCCACACTAAGTGACCAGCCTTCAGGCTTGGGATCTGCAGCGCTATATATGCGCCGGTGGTATGGGGCGCCAGTAACCCCTATTCTAGCACTTGTAACAGAATGTTTTCTGGGATTACTCGCTCGGTCATTGATATACACCAGTAGCTCTCTCTTTGAAATATATTTGTACCTCGGTTCTGGCGCTTCTTACCTTGCATGCTTATTCCGCATTGCTGACACCGTGATTATTTATACCCCTGTAACTGGAACGACGCGCGGATGCAGCTTGTACCTATAAATCCCATGCCCTGCCACATCATCCACCACTGCAAGGCTTTGAGTTCCTGCGTGAGCACATGGAGACACCGTCATGTCACGTACCCTACTTGTGTAAGCATCCTATACGAAGCTCATTCATAGAAACAGATATCCAAGGATATCTCGGCGGTCGTCTTTCAGCAAGATTATCCAACCCTCTCACCTGAGACGTACGATATATCACAATGGGTAGTTTCTTCTCCAGATCTGCTGGACCCCAGGCGTCTGAGAGTCTACGCAAAGCCGGATTGCGAGTCCTATTGCCCTCCGACGACGAGTACGCCACCCGGCAAGACAGCTACTGGTCCAACAGCGCCAAGCTCCAGCCGTCGTACATCGTGCGACCGCGTAACGGGCAGGAAGTCTCGACGGCCGTCACGACGCTCGCCGCGGCCGGCGAGCGATTCGCCGTCCGCAGCGGCGGCCACACGCAGTGGGCAGGCGCGAACAACATCGAGGGCGGTGCAACCCTGGACCTGGGCCTCCTCACCTGGACGCGCTTCGACGCGGCCACGGAGACGGTGGACGTCGGCCCCGGCGGCCGCTGGCGCGACGTATATGCGGCGCTAGAGCGGCACGGGCGCGTCGTCGCTGGGGGCCGCGAGGGCAACGTCGGCGTCGCCGGCTTGGTCCTCGGGGGCGGCAATACCTTCTTCACGCCGCGCTACGGGTTCGCGTGCGACAACGTTGTCGCGTTTGAGGTGGTGTTGGCGGACGGCCGGATTGTGGTTGCGGACGCGAAAGGGCAGCAGGCTGACTTGTATTGGGCGCTGAAGGGCGGGTCGAATAATTTTGGGATCGTCACTAATTTCAGGATGAAGGCTCTGAAGAGCTCGCCTGTCTGGGGCGGCCTAACGTTCTTCCCGAAGCAGGTCACGCCCTCAGCGGCGCTGGCGCTAACGGAGTTTACGGATGGTATGCATAAGGATGTGGATAGTAACCTCCTGTGCTTCTTCGCTTATACGGGTATGTCTCGGCTCAATCATCTTTGCTAGCATGGTCTGCTGACACCCACGCGCTACAGTGAGTTCTCCCGAAGCCACCAATGGGACGCTGTGCTCTTTCCCTCGTCCGCACAAGTTCTAGATTGGTGTTGTTGACCTTGAATAGCCACAAATCCAGGATGTGGGAATCGTAGCCATGTACGTACAGACTGCTGGCGTGGAAAAGGCACCTGCGTACGAGCAATGGCTGAAGTTGCCGTCAATAATGAGTACCTGCCAGATGACAACCGTGTCGGAGCTGGTCTCCGCCCCTCAACATAATCTACCGACGCATTATCAGTAAGCCCTCGCCTTTTTGCAACTGGCTCCTTCTGAAACCCCGTGCTTTCCCTCGTCGATATTCCTAACAACATGCTCTCTAACACAGTGACATCTGGTTCACGGCAACCTTCAAGAACGACGTCCGCATCGTCACCAAAGCTGCAGAGATGCACGAGGACATGGTAGAAGAGTTCAAGGCCGCCATCCCAGACGGGGACTTCTGGACGCAATGCCTGTTTCAGCCGCTGCCGACGCTCTTTGGCCAGCGCTCGGCCGAGGCTGGCGGCAACGCCATGGGCGTCGAGCACCAGGTGCACAACGGTCTCCTCTTCCAGGCTGCCGCCATGGTCAGGACGCCGGAGCAGGAGACGTTCGCGTACCCTAGAATTATGGCCTTGATCGAAGCCATAAAGGAGTTCGCGGCGACCATCGAGAATGGCAACCTTGATTGGACGTACTTGAATTATGCGGATAGGAGTCAGGACCCACTGGCTAGCTACGGCGTGGAGAATGTCAAGAAGTTGAAAGAGGTGGCGGCCAAATATGATCTTGGGCAGGTTTTCCAAGAGCTGTGCCCAGGTGGTTTCAAGATCCCGCAAGTCAAGGTGTGATATGGTTGTGTGTACCAAAAGAGGGCCGTGGGAATCCAGTCAGGTCAGATAGTTGGTGAAACTGATAGAACGAATCTCGAATAGAGATAGCAAAGCTAGTAAACGTAGGGGATACCAAAGTAATATGATTCGGGGAGGTTTTTCAAACCGCTATTGTTACGGTTAAAAGGGGGTCAATTGGGCTCCATTCAGAAAACCCCCCCCCCCCCCCCCCCCCCCCCCGGGGCCCCCTTGGTGGCCTCCACCAGTGGCTACATATAAAGCTCGATCAGCCCAAATAGCTTCGCGAGATTCTCCGATCCTGAGAGTCAGAACTTCCAATATAGCCTCAATTTCTTTGATATGTGTAGAGTAATGTGGATGGCATCGCGGCAACCGTGTGAACCGCCGTGCCGAAGATGAAACTTGATTGCTTGATTTCTTGAGGCATCAAGCGGAGTATATAGGATCTAAAGCACAAGCAGAAGGAGACGCTCACTGATGTTGCTTAGCTTTTTGGCTAGCTGCAATATTCCTACTATGCCCGGTCGCACTGCGGATTCGCTATAAGATACAGTCACGGACCTTTCCGTACGTTTCACAGAGAAAAGGTGTTTAGCCTGAACAATACCTTCTCGATGAAGCGAACGCCGATCAATGTCCAGTCGCCAGTCATCCTTCATGTCAACTTCATCCCCGAAATCCTCATTATCTTTATAAACCAGGTAAGACGAGTGAGGACGGCTTTTGGGTACTTGTTGCCCATCCGTGCAGGGGATTTTGACTGCGCCATCTGCACCAAGTGGCCTTTAACCATGGCGTAATCTGCTGGAGACTCGTCCGATACAAAGTTGAGACCAGGGACACCTATTACCAACGCCGGGGATGGCGTTTTTACCGCATCTATAGCCTCTTCCGCGACCTCCCCGTAGTCATCAAAACTCTCCCACAACTCTGACTCCAATAGGCAAACTTCGAGACTGTATCTGCTTGAAGGCGACAAGACGTTAGTGCCAACATATTTTTCTGAAGGTGGGCAAAATCTCTTTTTATTTGCCCACATTAGCCCAATCAGCTTCCGCAGGAAATGCTTTAGGGGGCCTAAAGGAGGTTAAAGTAGGCTTTAGCACTTGATTGACTTCCGTTTTAGGCCTAACATGTTCAGAAAAATTGTTGGCGCTAACGTCTTGTAGCCTTCAAGCAGATAACATGTGGAGCGATACCGCCAGAGGATGTTAGACTTACCCATCATAAGTAGTATCTATTCCTCGACAGCCCCCTTCCCTACCATTACACAGAGCAAACCTTACAATGGCATCCGCAAACGACAATAGATTGTCTTAGTCCCTCAAATTTATCTCCAGTCATTCAGGTCTTCTTTTGTCTGTTGGCACGTTTACAGTCTCACTGAGACTATCGATCTAGCAGAGACCGAAATGTCTACTAAAGGCAGCATTCTCTTGACAGGCGCTAACGGTGGCCTCGGCGTCGCTGTGGTGCGCAAGATTGTGTCTCGGCCGGAGCTGGCTGCCTACCACGGCCTATACGCCGTTCGTGACGCATCATCATCCCTGAGGCTGCGATCTGCCCTCAGAGATTCTGCGGTCGAGCCTCACTCCCACGACATCGTATCACTGGAACTGGCTAGCCTGGCCGCCGTGCGCGACGTAGCCACCACCATCAACGCCCGTGTTGCAGCTGGCGAGATCCCGCCTATCCGGGTTCTCATTCTGAACGCAGCGTACCTTGAGTTCGAGGAACAGACATGGACCGACGAAGGTTTCGACACCAGCTTTGCAGCAGCCTACCTGGGCCACTGGCTGTTAACATTAATGTTGCTGCAGAGTATGGACCGGGATGTCGGGCGGATTCTCGTCATTGGGAGTTCTGCCCATGAGTGAGTATTTCCAGGGGAAGAATCAGCTTTCGGGCCCTATTACCAAGAAGCAATTTGATATAGTAGTATTTAAGGGATACTGATATAGATGGTCTCGCCTAGTACGCAAGACACGCGTAACAATGCGGCTGCACAATATATCGAGAAGAAACGGCAGACCATATTCCATGACAGCACCGAGCCTATCGCTAAGGGTACATGGAGTTCGACTAAAGAAGATCCTTCATTCCACGGCGGCTACCGACGATATGGTGCAGCTAAGCTGTGCCAAGTAATGATGATGTGCGTTCCCCCATGTCTTTCTCCTCAGCGCCACGTCCTGAAGCAAAGTATCAAATCTTACCTATCATCATCGTAGACCGGAACTCCAGCGCCGGATTGACGCGGATCCTATACTAAAGGATATTTCCGTACTTGGTATCGACCCTGGCTCGACCCCTACTTACCTCGTCCGCCGAGGTGACTGGAGGATCGTCGGGGTCTGGACGTTGATCATGCCCTGGCTGGTGGTGATACTTACGTGGCTCTGGCCGAACGGGACCTACCGTACGCTCACGAAGTCCTCAGCAGATATCGTAGCGGCCGCGTTTGACTCGAACCCAACACTGGGCGAGCGGCCAAAAGGACTGTACCTGAACGGGGAGGAGCGGAGGGAGATGGCGGCTGAGGCAAGGGATCCTAGAAAGCGAGAGATCTTGTGGAACGACACTGTGAAGTATACCCAGTTGAATCAAAAGGACACCATTCTCGTCAACTGGACGTAGTAATTAGGGGTTGCCCGTGGCTTCATATCTGGGGGGCGGTTCGGGCAGAGCAGTCAGGAAGGGAGCCGAAATCATGTTCGTATCAAGTTTTATCCATTCATCAAAACAACAAACCTCGCAATAGTCACTTCTATTCAGATATAAGAGGAAGCCCGCACCATTAGTATACCAAACACGTGAAGTCACTCGGTCTCTTCGCTGAGTCAACCGTCTTCAAATACGATAAGTGATTCTAGCTCATTGGCGAGAAAGGATATTTAAGAGTCATCGTGGCTCATTAAAAGGGCGTTCGTCCATGCTCAAGGCGGAAGTGAATTTTTCTGCAGGAACTAACAACTGTGCCGGGTGATAATTACCTGGGAGCAACATCGCTGCAGAAATATGTCTTAGGTAAGCGGGTTCTTAATATGAGTAAGATGGTTGACGATATACAAGGCTCTTGGTCCGACATTGGCACACATTCACATCAGTGCTGCCGAGGACATCCGAAAGCCAACAAGCTGCGTGACATCGCCCGGCATTGCAAAGGTTGGAGGTTCCATGAAGAGAGGCTAGCACCCACAACTTCAATGCGCTTGGGCCAAGACAAGGGCGAATACTGAAATAGACGCATTTGACGGAGTGGTGTTGTCAAGCCCAGACACACAATGCAAGGGTAGCAGCTGTTAACGCTGTAATTGCCAGCCGGCTACCTTGGGGGCCGAAGCCGGTAGCTAGCGAACTGCCCCTTGACGTCCGCAGGTCGACGTCCGCAAGATGATAGATCATATACAGCGAAGGATTCCGAAGAACGTTGCAGGAATCATATGCAGGCAAGCTGCGTTGGCAAGTCATGGCGAGTTGTGTATGCAGTTATCGCACAACGCAACCAACTTGCAGCCGCGATCATCGCATTTTCAGGAAGTCTTACGAGCCACCCACCTGCGACACTGCTACGCCGATGAAGGCAGTAAATCATGTTGATTCGCATCGTCTTCTAAGTGCTTCTCATTCCACTGATAAATTTTTCTATTTGTCTCTACACTTAACCATCCTCACCTACGCCAAATATTATCCACATCTACAAATTTCACAACTTAGACAAAACGACAGCAAACCATGTCGGTTCCACCAGTAGTAGATCTCTGCCAGTTCCCGGCGCTACCGCCTCCGGATGGGGTGACGTCTAACCTCACCGATCCGTCTCCGACTCTCGAACCCAGCTTGACCGGCATTACCGGCGTAATGACAGCAGCAGGAGCCCTGTTCACTGCCGGCAGGGTATATGCTTGTGGGAGAATAGGGGCCACTTAGTCATCAAAGCCCCTGGGAACTGTAGGCACCCCGCAACAACGTTATTCGGAGGCTCTTATATTATATATGAAGCTTTCTAACTACCCTTTTCTAAGGCCTGGATTATTTATGATAATTTACGCTCTTTATAATTTAAATAACCTTTTTTTAAAATAAGTTTTATATAATAGTTATAAACTTAATATATTAATTACGTAAAATAATAAAGGTAACATTAATCGTTATTTATATATTTATTAAATTAATATTATATTACATTTAATACTTTAATAAAATATATTAATAAATAATATATATAAATAACTTCCGCGCTTTTTACATTAATTGGATTATAAGTTATTATAAAAATATTAAAATAGTATTAATTAACGTTAATTTTTAATTTAATGCGAAAAGTTTATTAAAAAAAGAACTAATTAATATTAAAACAATTCTTACTTTAAAATAATTTATATAAATTATATACGGAAATAAAAGTAAAATTTAAATTCGTACGTATTTAAATATAGAAATATTATAACTAAAAAAATAAAAACCCCGACCTCTTAAAAGAAAGAAATAATTTACCTAACTACCAAAAATATACAAACCAAACTATCTAGCAAAAAACTTAATTTTGAATATATTAAACCGTATAAAGACGTGAAAAAAATCCTAAAAAATCATAACTAGTTAAAATTATCTCTTAAAGTTAAATTGTAATCCGTTTTTTATATTTTTCTATTAAAGTTAATAATAGATACGATTTAAATCTATACCGAATTTAAAAAAAGTTAATAAAGAACGTATTAATAAAAAAGGTTAAAAAAATCCTTAAGAGCGAAAAAGAAAAGGGTAAAAAATAATACTTGGTTAAATAAAAAATTTATCCAAAATTAAAATTTTCCTGGAAACCCGTAAAAACCCTTACGGAAATCCAGTGCCTTTTAAAAAAGCTTTTACTAATAACGTCGGAAATCTCTGGATTAAAGGTATTCTAGTCTACGTCGCCTAATAACGCCCAGTTAATACTTTCGACCTTAAGTTAATCGATAAGGGTTACGGTTTACGCAACTTAAAGGGCCGTCTCGTTATTCAGTTTTTCTTGTTCTTTTAATTTATTTAACGATTAAAACCCGTAATTTATTATTTTTATACCTTTGGAACGAAAGAATTCCTTTTATTAACGTAATCGTTAAAGGTAAATTATGGTTTTATTTATACTCTTAAAAATCTCAGGTTTTTTTTTAAATTTCGGTAAAAAATTTTATGTTATAAACCTTTTTTTAAAAAAATATTACGCAAAGAATTAATAAAAATACCCGATCCGTTATAATCTTTTTTTAAGAATATAACTACGATAACGCGTAATATCCTTTATTACAGCCAGCGTTAATATAGTATGGTAGCTAGTTTATTAGCGTTATGAACGAAGATTTTAAGCTAAAGAAAAGAAAAGAAGGAAAGAAATGTAAAGTCGCAAAATGCGTAAAGATCTACAAATATCCTTATTCTCTGTATGGTAAATGGCTAGCTTATATGGCAGCTGTTAGCTCCATATAACGGTTGCCAGTCTTACGGTTTAATCGTAAGGCTGCCGTTATATTACCCTTTTTTAGAAATTTATATACGATTAAAGAAAATATGTAAATTTTTATTAATTATAAGTACCGTTTTTTTTTATTAATCCGGTTTTTGCCTTTATAACCTTATTATTATCGGGATAGTTTTCGTTAATTTCGTCGGTAACCGTTATGCGTATTTATTTTTATAAACGGACCGGTAATCCGGATACTTCCGGATATTCCGTATAAAACCGTTTTATTATTATCGGAATATTTTTAAAGTTAGTTATAAAATATTATATTTTATCGAAATCGTAATTTTTTTATTTAATTTAATATTATAATTTTTTATAACGTCCGTTAAATTTTAATTATTCGATTTATTTTACTTTAAATTTTAACTTATTATTAATTTTTTAAATAATAATAATATCTGGATTTATTAAAATAATAGGTTATCGTCAGTTTTACGTAACCGATCGGTATAAAATAAATTAATTATTTTATAATTAAACCGTAAATTAAGGACGAAATTATATTTACGTTTTTTTAGGATTTTAAAAAGTTTTATTTATTATAAGTTTAAACGG
This sequence comes from Monosporascus sp. MG133, assembly GCA_004155925.1. NCBI lineage: Eukaryota > Fungi > Ascomycota > Sordariomycetes > Xylariales > Monosporascus > Monosporascus sp. MG133. Next base: position 62,597 of record QJNX01000046.1, on the reverse strand, counting down.
ATAATTAATACTTATATTACGAAATCTTTTTACGGAAAATTTTTTATTATTAAATTTAAAATTAATTAAATAATATTTTTTATTAATTTACGTCGTTTAACGTTTTTACGTTTTTTATATAACTTTTTTCGTAAATATTTAAACGTTTTTAATTCGTTTAATAATTATTAATATCCATTAAATTAAGTAAATTTTTATTTTTATTATATTTAAATTTAATAAAAATAAATTCCGGATATTATTATTTAATATAATTTTTAACGAAATTATATTAATCGATAAATATTATAATAAATTATGCGCGAAATTTAATACCGGTATATATACGTTTTAATCGTTTTAATATTTATTAATATAAAAGCGTAAATATTAATTTAATTTTTAATTCGTAAATTTAATAATTTCTTAAATTTATAAATATAAGTTATTTTTATAACGATATTTTATACCGGTAAATTCGTTTAATTTAATTAAAAATTAAAAAATAAATTATTTTATATTATTATTAATTTAAATAACGGATATTTTAAGGAAACGATATAAATATCGGTAATATTAATTAATTAAGGTTTCGGCGGTATTAAAATTTTTTTTAATAAAATTAAAATAATTTTATTAAATTTATCGATAAACGTTTATATATAATTATAATTATAACGGTTTTTCGGTATATTTTTTTCGTTAACGATAACGTAATTTTAAATATTATTTAAAATAAAAAAAGGGTAAAAGAATTCCGGGCTTTTATTTCGAAACGTTTTATTCCGACGGTAATCGTAATAATTTCGGATATATTATCGGATATTTTATTTAAGCGGAAATTAAATATATTTTCGTATTAATATTTTAATTATTTTATTTTGGTTAAAGTATACGAATATTTTAAATATATAAATTTTATAAATAAATTCGGTACGAAGGAAAATATGGCCGTTAATTATTTTTTCGGATATTATTAATTTATTATTTTTTTTAAGTTTTATATTTCGTTTTTGTAACGGATAAGGTTAACTAAATCGGTACCTTACGGAATATTTTCGATTCGGATTTTAATTAATATTTCGTTAATAGTAACGATAACAAAATTTAATCGTTTTAGCAAAATTAGGGTTTAAAAATTTTTTTTTCGGGCTTTAACGGTAAGTAAATCGATCGTTTTTCGTAATAAGGTATCCGCGGCGATATTTTTTTACTAGATTAATATTAAAAAATAATATTAAAATTAAAATTGGTTTATTAGATTTAATACGTAAAAAAAATACGTTTATTTGTAAAATATAATAAGGTTTAGTAATTAGTTATAATAAAAAAATTTTATTTTTAAAGTTTAGGGTAATAATATTTAAAGGTTTAGATTATAACGAATAATTTTCGGTTCTAAATAAGATACGTTTTTTTTATTAAGGTTATAATTTTTAAAAAAGACTTTACGAGTTTTTATTTATTATTTTTTATTATTATTAAATAATACCTTTAATTACGTTATAAAATATGTCCGTTTTTATTTTAGTTAATTAATTAGGTCGAAAGAAAGTAAAAATTAAAATTTTATACGTAAGCCGTTTTATTTTTTTAAAGGTTCGTTTTTGTTCGGATTTTATTATAAAAAAAGGGTTTTTAATAAATAATTTAATAATTTAATTATACCGTTTTTATAATAATAAAATATTTATATATAGTTATAAAGTCTTATAAATAAACGGATTACGATACGTTTATTAAGATTTTTAAATTTTTATTTTTAAATTATTTTAATTTTAACTGGATTAATAAAAACGTTTATATTTATTTTTATAATAATATCGAAGTAATTTATTTTTTTAATATTAAATCGGGATTTTTTAATATCCTTTTAAAGGTTAATTTTATATAATTAATAAATAATTTTTTTGGAATATTTTTAATATTTTTTAGGCCGGAATAAAATAATATATCGTTAATATGAATATTTACGTAATAATTAAGAAATTTATATAATTAGGTATTAATAAACGATTATTATTAAATAAGGTTTATTTTAAATTTAAATAAAAGTATTTTTTATTAAACCGTTTTTTAACGGATTTTAAATATTTTTAAATATTTTAATTTAATAATAATATAAAGTTTATGGAATATTTAAATAATGTTAATTTTAGTAAAATGTTTAATATTTTAATAATAAAATATAATACCGTTAAATAAAAGGGTTAAAATAAGGCGATTTTTTAAATATTAATTTTTTTAACGGTAATCGATATAAAACGGGCGTTCCGATAAATATAATTTTGGGACGAAAAAACTAAGGTAACGTTTTTTTATATATATAGCTTAATAAATTTTATTTTTAATAATTTTTTTTAACGGAAGGTATTAAATGAACGTCCGGTAAATTAAAAGTTTTACGGTAGGTATCGGCTGGTTAAATTCCAGAATTATATTATGGCCGAATCGGAAATTTAAAAAAAATATTAGCTTTTTTTTTCGAAAAAAAACTTTTTTAAGTAAGTAAAAGGTTTTAGTAAAAGTTTCCGGCTTTATTTTACGTATTTTAAATTTTTATTTTTAGAAAACGGAATTTTTTAGCCGTTATATATATATATATTTTTTTTTATAAAATAATTAACATTATAACGTTTAATTTTTTATTTTTAAAAGGAATAATTTTTTAAGGTAACGGAAATTTAATTTATTATTCCGTACAAAAGCCAATTTTTAATTTGTTCGTTAACGAAATAATAATTACGTTATTTTCAATAATTTCCATAACGGAAATAATTAATTTAATTAAAATATAATCGTTTTCGGATTTTTTTATAAACGTCGAAAGATTTAATATTATTTATCGGCTTTTTTTACGGTACGGTTACGGTAATTAACGTTTTTTTAAATTTTAAGGTCGACGTACCCGTTTAATAAATATCGGGTTCAAAATTTAATTACCGGTAAGAATTTGGTTAAAATTAAAAAGTTATTAAATTAATTAATATTTTTATTTTTATAATTTAATAATAAGTTTTATTTTTTTTAATTAAAACTAAAAAATTTTTTATATTTAATATTTATAATTTGGAAAATTTAATTAAAAAAGTATTATTTATTAATTTTGAATATAATAATTATTTAGGTTTTTATTTAACCGGCAGGTTATTTCCGGTAATTCCATAAGTAAATTAATTTTTTTAGCCGGATAATACGAATTTATAATTTCTTTTTACTTATTTAATAAAAAAAAAGTTAATAAAAAGTTAGGTTTGTATTCCGGTATTAAAAAAAACGGTTACGTATAAGTTAATTTTATTTATTTAAATTTACATAATTTTCGTAAAAATTTTATATTTTTTGGAATTATTTATTTTCGTTATTATTAATATAAGGAAAATTATTAAAAAGGTTTCCGACGGTTTTATTCTTTTTTTAATTTGTTAAAATTAAACGAATTTTTTATTATTTTTATTATTACGACCTTTTTTTTTATTAAGATAATCGTTAACTTTATGTTCCGTTTTATTATAATTAAAATACGTATTAATTTTTTAATAAGTTTTTTTTCGGTTTTCGATAAAGGTTTACCGGTATTATTTAAAGTTTTTAACTTACCGGAATTATTATTCGAAAAAAAAAAAATTTTCAGTTTATTATTATTAAGGTTATATGGTTAAAGTTTACGTTTTTATTAACGTTTTTTATAAGCGAACTAATTATTATAAGCGGTTATAATAACGTAATTATAAAACTTTTCGTAAATAACGTTAAAATTACGGTTATTTTTAAAAAGATATAAGTCGAAATTTGGGGAAATATATTTTTATAAGATTTATTTTTATTTATTTTCGGCGATTTTAATCTTTTAAACGAAACCGTTAAATTTAAAAATAGAATTATAAATATTTAAATTTTTATTAAATTTAAAGGCGAAAATACGGAAGATTCTTTTTAGTAACGAAAGCTTAATTCGGGTCGTAATATAATAATTTTAATATTTAAATTATTTCGGTTACGTAAAAAAAGGTTATATGGTTAATCGGTAACGAATTTTAATTATTTATTTGGCCTTTTTTTCTACAAAGTTTATTAAAAAAATTATATAAATTTTTTCGTTCCAAAAAATCGGTTCGTTTATTTTAAACTTATTTATAATTTTACGGATTTAAGCGTTAAATTTAATTTTATTATCGTTAAATTTAATCGGGTCGTTAACGTAAACCTTTTTTTTCGGTTATAATTAAAATTTATATTATTATTTTTACGAACTTACGGAAAATAGGTTATATTATTATACCGATAAGGTAAAACGTATTAATATTACCGAAAACGTTATTAATTATATTTTTCTGGTAAAGGTAGTTAACGTCGTCGAAAAAAATAAGGAAATATAACTTTATACGGCCTAAAAATGAACGATTTCGTTACGGAGTTTTTAAAAAAAAATTTAAACGTTTTAGTTATCGTTAACTATTTTATCGATTAGTTATTTATCGGGATCGGTTTTTGAATAGTTATAATTTTGGTTTTAGTTTAATAAATCTTTTATTTTGAAGGCTTTAATTTCGTTTTTTAGTACGTTATTTTTTATCGTTTTTTAAGGTATTCGTCGTTTACCGTATTTTCGATTTTACCTTTAATTAATCTAAATCGTTTTAAACGTCCATTGGTTAATAGGTAATTTTTTTAATAAATATTTAATTTTAATATTGGTTAATTTAGGTTTTGGTTTTGGATCTGGTTTGGGACGCGTTATTTTTCGTCGTAACGTTTTAACGTAAAAGAAATATAATACCTTATTTATTAATTATTAAATTAACGAAAAAAGGAAGGAGCTTAAAATAATATTACGGTTAATGTTAATATAATATGGTAACTAGTTTATTGGCACTATAAACGAAGATTTTAAGCTGAAGAAAAGAAAAAAAAGAAAAAAACGCAGAGTTATAAAATGCGTAAAAATTTACAAATATCCCTACTTTCTGTATGGCAGGTAGCTAGCTTATGTGGCAGCTGTCAGCTCCATGTGACGGTTTCCAGTCTTACGGTTTGATCGTAAGGCTGCCGTCACATCCTTTACCATAATACACTTTTCCTTATACTTAAAACAAACGGAATAAGATATAATATTAAAACTAAAATTTTAAATCTTAAAAGTAAAGTTTATACTTTCTTTTTAATCAAAACGCTTACGGGATTTTATTATTTTAATACCGTTAAATATAACGAATAAAATAACGAAAAGAAAATAAAAAGAAAACCTAGTTATAAATACAAATATAATAAATGAATTAACTGTTAAAAAGAAATACCTGGAAAAAGAAATTCGTATTATAAGTAAAACGTTTAGCTTTTTCATAAACGGTCGGAAATTATAAAGGGCACTTTTGATATAAACCTAAATTACGTAATATAAATCCGGATAAATCTAACGGATCCAAAGGAAGCTATGCGCTTAAAAAGTATAAATCCGAAAAGATTTTCCAGATCCATATAAATCTAATTTACTTATACGATACGGATCCGGATAGATCTAACGGATCCAAACGGATCCTAGTTTAAATATATACGTTCAGAATTCCCATAATTTAAATAGCAGCCGCTTATAATATAATTTAGTTATCTAGATAACCTATAATATCTATTATTACTAAACGTAATTACGTTTTTAATTTATTGCTTAGGTTTCCATAGCACTGTTGCTAACATAAACCGTACGACTTGGGTTTAATAGTTGGTTAAGCCAGTTAGCCGTTATAATTCTTTTATAAACTTTTCGAAATTTAATTTAGAAATTAATAAATATAATAACCATAATACAATATTATTAAATAAGAAAAAGTATTATTAAATATAATATTTAAAAAGCTTTTTAACAGTATATACGATTTTCAGATCGGGATTATTTTAACGGAAATATTAAAGAATAAACTAAATTTTTCGTTTAATATATTCTTCTTATCCGTAACGTTCTTATAATTATAACGTAATAACTATAACCCGTACGGTTAAAAAATAATTAAACAGGTGTTTCTTATATTAAATTATCTTTAAAAAGTTTATAACAAAATATTAAAACCTGTAATTATTACGTCGTATTAAAAAAGGCGTTCCGGTTAATTAAATCTAAAACCTTTTTAGGGTTACGATAACGTAATTACCGCGTATATTATTTTGCTATTAGCTTTTTAAGAGCAATTTAATATAAGAAAAACCGCTCCAGTTATTTTTTTCAGCGTACGTATTATAGTTATTACGTCGCAGTTATAAAAGCGTTTTATTTAGGACCTTTTTAAGGCTAAAATAACGTAATTATTACGTATATTACTTTATTATAAACCATTTAAAAATAATTTAGTATTAGAAAAACTCGTCCAGTTAATTTTTTTAGCCGTACGGATTATGGTTATTATATCGCAGTTATAAAACGTTCCGATTAATTAAGTCCGGAACCTTTTTAAGGTTACGACGTAATAACCATAACTCGTACGGCCGAAAAAATTAATATACGGATTTTTTCCATATAAAATATACTTGGAAAACCCGGTACATAATAATGCCACTTATGATTATGCTACCGCAGCTATAAAGCTAGCCAGCCTGCCTACTTCCGTACTTTCTCTTCTTTTTACATCATCATTAATATATCTCATTCTAACCCTTAACATTTTTCGCGTATTATTGCTTATACTTTTTAAAGGAAGTTTTACTAATTTTTTAAAATTTTTTAAATTTGTTTAATTTCAGGAAATATATTGTTAAAGTTTTTAATTATTATAATATACCTTTAAGGCTTTAAAGTTTTAAAGATTTTTTTAAATAAAGTTTAAATATTACGAAAAATAACAACCTTACGAATTAATAGGCCGGAATTAATACTAAATATTTATATTTTTTTAAGGATATATTATATTATAAAACGTTTCCTTAAAGCTTAACAAGTTTTAACTAATTTCGAGGTATATTATTACGGAAATTTTCCGATTATTTTCGGGTTTTGGAACGGTTTATTCGCGTTAAATGGCAAAATATTTATTGCCTTAAAGCCTAAATATATATTTTTGAAATTAAGGGTTTTGTTTAAAATTTCGAGATATATTTTAAGAAAATATTCTATATTAATGAGAATTAAATTTACGAAAAACTTTAAATTAAACGGTTTTTATAATAATATTATTTTAACGTAACGAATATTCCGATATAAAACGGTCATATAATATAAAAGCTTTATAAAATATATATAAGCAGCATATTTTACCTTTATTATATTTAGTTATAAATTCGACCGTAATATGGGTAATATATTAATTTAAAAAAGATTTTAATCGTAAAAATTTAAAAAATTTGTTTCGAAAAAAAGAAATTTTCCGAAATTATTCGAAACCGATTTTAACGTTAATTTAATCCGATTTATTAACGGTATATTTTTATTCGGGAACATAATACGGAAATTGTTTTTTAAAGAATAAAACCGCTAAAAATTATTACGGATATTAACCGTTATGTTACAGTACAGGAACAGGGGTTCCTGTCTTGGGGAAACCAGCCTTTAAAGCCTGGCGCAGGCTCCAGGCGGCTAAACTTCGGAGCAGGAAAAGCTTGGCCTTTCCTGCCAAAACCTAAGTAATCTAGGTAATCTAAGTAATCTGCCAGATTATATAGATTACATAAATCCTATACTTATTAAATCCAGGATAGATATATAATAATTAATTTCCTTTATAAATAATACTTATTTAATTTCGTTCTTTAGTTATTAATTTAAATTTTTAATTAAAGGTAATTATACCGTTTTTTAACTGAAAAAAAAGTCCGTAAATTTTTTTAACGAATATTCTATTTATTATGCTATTATTACTTATAAATTAAAAAGTTTTATTTCGGATATTATTTATATCTTTAAATAAATGTATAATAAGTTCGTTATATTTTGATAATTTTTTAATTAATAGTTAACGAATAATTTAAGGCCTAATTAAATATAAATTTTTTTAAACTTAATAAAAACGATATTATTAAATAACGTTTAATAAATAAATAATATATTCGATTTCCGTTATTAATTAATAAAGGATTAATAATTAAATTATATAATTTACCCTTTATCGAAATTTTTTTTTAATTAATTAATAATATGGTACCTATAATTACCAGATTAAAAGGCTAAAAGAAATCCTTTTTTTTAATAATAACTTACTTTTATTCTTAAAGAAATAAAAGAAACTATCGAAATCTAATTAAAAAAGTCCGACTAAAAAAAGAAAAAAAAGGTTAAAAAAAAATCTGGTACAGAAATCGAAAAAGGAAAAAAAAAAGTTTACGATTAATAAACGATTAAACTTTATAATTAAAAAAGTTATAAGTTTTTTAAAAAAGAAATGCCAAATTCGTTTAATAATTAAAAAAAAAATTTCCGTGCTTTTTTTTAAAAATCCTGGTTTTTTTTTAAAAAAATATTTATATTTCGTTCGAAAACCTTAATACTTTTTTTATTTAATTATAACCGCAAAAAAATTATATTTTTTTTACCTTCCGAAAAATATTTAATATTAAAGGTTATAAATTAATTACCTTTAAACCTTATAATAAATCTACGGCTATAAAAAAATTCTTAATTAAAGCCAAATTTTATTTTAAATAATATAAAAAGTTTTTAACGGAAAATTACTAAAAAATATTAACTATTTTTTAGCTATTTACTAAAAACGTATTCGATTAATTCGAACTAATTTTTAGCGATTATTTAATAAATCTTTCCGATAATTATTTGGATATTATTAATTATATTTTTAGCCGTTATAAAAATTTCGAAAACCGAATACAGGTTTCGTTTAAAAATATAAAAAAGTAATAATATACGGTTAAATAAATATATAAATTTTAATAAATTACGTTAATAACAGAATATACGACTAAATTTAATCGGTTAATAATTATTTCCAAATTATTCCAAAATACGTAATTTTTTTTTTATAACGGCTTAAAACTTTAAATTAAAAATAAAATATTTAAAGTATTTAAAACGGATCTTTTCGAAAAGTATACCGACAAAATTATTATTTCCGACCGACGTATTTTTAATCGGTACCTTAAAAGGAAAAATATAAGCAGACAAAATAGCGACAAACGTTTTAATAATAATAATTAAAAAAAATTCCAGAAAAAAACTAATATTATTTTAGCGGAATTTAAAAAAATAAGTTCAAAATTAAATATTTTAACTGTAACAAAAAAAGTTATTTTAAAAACGAATATTATTTTTTATCGAAAAAAGGAAATCCCTAAAAAAATTTTCAAAAAATTAAAATTCCTTAGCCCAAAAAAAAGGTTTACGTAACCGAACGAAATATAAATAACGAAAAAAAGGATAAAAAAAAGTAAATATTATTTTTATTAATTAGGAATTTATTATTATTACGATTAATAAAATTAAAAATAATAATCCAAATTATAAAAATTATATTATTTATAAAAATATTACGGTTAAAACTTATAAATATTATCCAAAACGAATTAATTCTAAAATAACTATTACGTTAAAATATATTTATTATTTTGATATATAAAAATGTAAAATATAAAATTAAAACGGTTAATTACGAAAAGATTTTAATAATTATAAATAATTATTCCTAAAATATTTTATCCTTCCGGAATGCATAATATATTCCAAACTTTAGTTATCCATAAACGACCATAAATTTCTGTATTTTATTTTTTGTTATAACGATAATTACCTTATCCATTAACGAATTAAAAAAAATAACGATTTTTGGCCAGGATATAACGAAAAAACATTTATAAAACTAAACGATAAATATAAATATATAAAAATTTCCTAATAATCAAATTACCCTAAGTTTTATTACTTATATTCCGAATTAAAATAAAGCCAGAAAATTATAACGTAAGAATATTTATATTACGTATTAATATTTTGTAATAAATACGATTTCTTAGCTATAAAAGTACCTTTTTCGGAAATATATCTTTTTAACCCTATAATTTACGAAAAATAAAACTTAAAAAAAAGCTAAAAGAAAATAATTATTTACGAATATTAATTCGGTAACAAAAAATGGTTTAAATATATAAATAATTATTATACCAAGTATGTTATTAAAAAAGCCCGCAAATAAAAACGCCTTTTAATTCCTAAGGTATATTAGTTAAAAAATTACGAAGGTTTTCGAAAATAAAGTACCGAAAAGCCTTTATATATAAAACCTTATATAAGGTAAAAAAAAGGATACGGAATTAGGTCGAAATTCTTATTTATTATAAAAATAAAATATTTAACGTTATAATCGATTCCAGAATAAAAGGAAATTTTATTTTTTCCAAAATAACCGAAAAATATTAAATCCTTTGGAAATATAAATAATAATCGTATAAATTATGAACAGTCGACGGAAACTTATTTATTTACGATAATAACCGAATTTTCCGAAAAATTAAAAAATATATAATTTAAATATAAAAATATTTAAAACGGATTATTTTCGATATACTTAACATTTTAAGATATAATATTATTTTAAGGAATGTTATAATTTCGTTTTAATAGTTTATATATTAATTAAAAAAAAAATTATAAAATTTGTTATATAATTAAAAAAGTTAAAATTTTTAACTTTATAATAACGGTACCCTTTAAATATCGACGATTTAAAAAGTTATTTAAAAAACGAATTCGAAAAAAGTTACCTAATTATAATTAATAAAATCATAAAATTTCTATTAAAAAAAGATATTATTTAAAGCTTTATTAAATCTATTATATAAACCTTAAAAAACTTAAAACTTTTTGGAAAAGTTTTTAACGAAATTTTAAAAAAAGTTATACTTAAAAATCCGAATTATTTGCAAAATATCCAGTTATAATAATATTAAAGATAAAAGATAACAAAATAAGGATTAATAAAAATAAAAATTTAATATATCGACGAATTTACGATTATAAATAATTTAACGATATTATTATTAAAAATAAATACCTTTTAACATTAATAAATACCATAAAGGAAAATATTAATAAAGTTAAATAATTTATAGCCTTAAACCTACCAGACGGATATTACCTAATTCGAATAATTAAAGACGAAAAATAAAAAACTATTTTTAAAATTATTTATAAATATTACGAATATAAAGTTATGTTATAAAGATTAACTAACGTTTTAATTAACTTTTAATATATATTTATTATTATTTTACGAAAATTTTTAAACAAATTCGTTTTCGTTTATTTGGACGACATTTTTATTTATTTAAAAACTTTAAAAAAGTATAAAAAATATATTACTTAAATATTGGAAATATTTAAAAAAGTTAATTTGTTAATAAACGTTAAAAAAAAGCATTTAATATATTTAAAAGTTAAATTTTTTAAGCTTTATTATTATTCCGGAATAAATTTAATTCCAAAATTCCAAATTAAAAGTTATTAAAAATTGGCTAATTTTTAACAAAGTTATTGTTATTAATATACGTTAATTTTTAAGATTTACCGGTTATATGCAACCTTTAGTCCAAAATTACGGCAAATTTGCTAGCCTTTTAATCAAGCTTATTATCAAAAAGTACGTTAAAAAAAAGTTTAAACTTTTAAAAGAAATAAAAAAAGCTTTTTAAAAAATTAAGGATAAAATTATTAACGTTCCGGTAATTAGGTTACTAAACCATAACAAAAAAAACGATTTAAAATAAACGTTTCGGATTACGCCTTTAAAATAATTTTAAAATAATTAAAAAGTAATAAAAAATAGTATCTAATGGTATACTTTTTTAAAACTTTTAAAAACGCGGAACTTAAATATTTTATTTACGATAAAAAATTATTAACGATTATTTTAGTATTTAAAAAATGGGAATTATTTTTTAACGGAATTAAAAGATTATTTAATACTTATTTAAATTATAAAAATTTTATTCGATTTATAATTATCCAAAAATTAAATAAATGCCATAAAAATTAAATAATTTTTTTATTTAAGTTTAATTTTAAAATTTATTTTATCAAAAAAAAATTTATTTAAGCGGATATTTTAAAAAAAAAAATTACGATTTAAAAATTTTTAAGCGATATATATAAGTACTGTATCGAAAAAAGATAGGATAATATAATTATATATAACTTTAAAATAACTTATTCCAGAAAAATTAGCTTAATTTAAAAGTTTTTACGATTCGGAAAAATAAAAAGAAATTAAATAATTAAAAGGAAACGACAAAAACTAATTAATATTTTATAGCAAAATTTATATTTTCCGTTAATAATAAAAAAATTCATTAAAAAATTCCATAAAAATCTTTTATATAAATATTAAAAAATATTTAAAATTACCAAACGATTTTAGGAAAAATATAACTTTTTAAAATTTTGCCAGATAATTAAACAAATAATTTAAAATTATAACGTTTATAATAAAGCAAAAATAATCCGTTATAAACCGTATAATTTATTACAACTTACAAATATACCTAATAAAATATAGAATATTATAGCTTAAGATTTTATTACCGGTTTTCTTATATCGAAAAATTTTATTATTAAATTAAGTATAATATAATATAGGTAATTATTAACAAACTTACCAAATATAAGTACTTTTTACCTTTTAAAAGAACCGTAATGGTAAAATAATTAGCTTACGTTTTTATTTGATATTATTTCGATAAATATAAAATGCTAAAAGAAATTATTTTTGATCGAAATAAACTTTTTATATTTAAATTTAGTATTAATTTTTTTAAAATAAATCGGTATTAGGTTTAAGTTTTTAACAGTTTATTATTTTTAAACCGATAATTAAATAAAACGATTAAATTAGATCTTGGAATAATATTTTCGGAATTACGTTAATTATTAATAAGATAATTAGGTTAAGCTTTTGTTATTTATATAAATAATTTATAATATATCTGTTAACGAAAATAGAAGCATATTATTTTATATAACTATGTACGGATATAATATAATAACCTAATAATTAAAATAATTAATATATAAGGTACCAATTATTATTACAATAATTTTACGAATAAAAATAATAATAATAAAAATTAAAACGGTATAAATCCGATTATAAATTAAGTTACAGTTTTTGTAACGAAAAATAACCTAGTATTATAATAAAAAAAATTAAGGAATTAATTTTAATAAAAAAAAATTTTTTTGTTACGTTAAAAATAAAACGTAACGTTAAATTTTTCCCAAATCAAAACGAAAAAGCCTAATAATAAATTTGATTTTAAAAAATTTAATCCGTTTAAAATCGAAAAATTTATTTCGAAAATTAATTACAAATTATTATTACCTAAAACCATAAAAATATATCTTATATTTTATATTTCCTTATTAAAATTAGTTCCAAAAAATGTCCCGCTTAAAAAAAACTTTAAAATCGAAAAAAATGATAACGAATACGAAATCGAAAAAAATATTAAATTTTAAAATAATTAAAAATAAGATTCAGTATTTAGTTAAATAAATGGATTATTTACCGGAAAATAATACGTAGGAATTACTTAAACATTTAACGAATACGATGGATTTAGTTAAGGATTTTTATCGGCAAAATTTTGACCGACCGTTTCCAGTACGGCTAAGGTCGCAGGCGATAACGGTCCTCCGCCCAAATTTAAACCTTCGGCGTTTTAACCGAAAAAAATAAACGTTTTTATTACGGCGTTTATTTTAAAAGCAAATTATATTTGTTCCGTTTTTATACGACGTTATTTTTTTTATTTTTTCCTAATTTTTTTCATAATTCCGTTCGAATCTTTTTTTTAAAATAATAATAATTTTTTTTAAAATGTTTTGTTAAAGGCGTAATTATTTTAAACGATTAAACAAAATGGTTAAGGTTTTTTTATTTTATGTTATTTTTTTTATAAACGGTTATATTTTTCCTTAATTTTTGTTAAAGAGTTTATTTTTAATACGTTATATATTAAACGTTAATAACGGGTATAATAATTGCAACTTAAAATATTTATTACGTAAAAATATTCGGATCCTTTAAAATAAATACAGTTCGAATAAAGGATAATTTTGGAACTAAATTTTTCGATAAATTTTACGCAATTAATACGAAATTCGTATTAATTTAAATACGCCTTTTTTTTCCTTTTTTAATTCGATTCGTTATAATAAAGTTAACTAAGGAATTATCCTTTTAACAAAATAAAAAAAAATACTTATAATTTTTATCTTTAGGATAAAAATCCTTAGAAAGGGAAAATAATATTATAATATAGGAATAAAGGTTTTTATCTTGGGAAAACTAACCTTTGGAACCTGGTACAGGCTTTAAGCGGCTAAATTTCGAAATAGAAAAAGTTTGGCCTTTTCTGCCAAAATCTAGGTAATTTAAATAATTTAAATAATTTGCTAAATTACATAAATTACATAAATCCCAAACATATTTATTAAATCTAGGATGGATATATAATAATTAATTTCCTTTATAAATAACACTTATTTAATTTCGTTCCTTAATTATTAATTTAAACTTTTAACCAAAGGCGACTGTACCGTTTTTTAGCCGAAAAAAAAGTCCGTAAATCTTTTTAACGAACATCTTATTTATTATGCTATTGTTACCTGCAAATCAAAAACCCCCATTTCGGATACTGCTTATACCTCCAGGTGGATGTATGACAGGTTCGTTATACGTTATCCATTAACTGTAATATTTTTCGATTATCGTTACTTAAGTTATTATTTCATAAATTTTTAAGGTTTATATTTCGTAAAAACGTTTTTAATTACCTTTTTTTCCTGGTTTCGTTTTTTTATACGTTTAAAATTTTTTTTTTACGATATTTTCGTTTTTAATTTTTAATTTACGAACGATAATTTTAAAATATTATTAAAATTTTCGGATTTTATTAAAAAAGTAAAAAAAGCATTAAAAGTTTTAAAAAACTTAAATAATTTTTTAAAGCGTTAAATACCGGTTAATAAAACGTTTAATTTAATATTATTTAAAAAAATAAACGTTTTTATTTATTTAATTAATATGTTTTATTATTTAATATATTTCGAAATCGTATAATATGTTTTTATTAACTTTTTCGTTTAATATTTATTTTGCCAGTATATTTTTTAGGTAAAAGGTTAAAGATTTATTAATGTTAATAATTTTGGGCGTAAGATGTAACGTTTCGTTTTTTTATGGATAGGGTGCTTTTTGTTATACTTTATTTATTAGCCGTTGCTTTTTGTTAAGCGTCCGTAGTAACTTTTGCTAAGGCCTGCTGTATGTTATATTTATCGTTAGGCCCCATTTTAAATTGGAGCTTTAGAAACGTTGTGTGGGTTGAGTTATTAGGGAGTGTTGATAAAAGGGGTGGGTGTTGAAGGTGCGAAATCGAATTCAGGAAGTGGGTAAATTCAGGAAGTGGGTGGGGGACATTAATATGTGCTCTGTAGGCCGGGACGGTCGGGGTATTAAGCGTTCCACTCTACTCGCAACCTGGTCTTCATTATTAATTGTTGATCGCGCTCGACCAGGATATCGAGGTATGTTTTCCGTTCTCTTATATAAACTCTGAACCACCCTTTTGTTCATCTCTTTATTTAGGAGATCAAGGCAAAGATCTCGGTAAGCCCCTTGTCAGACAACAGGGTGAGAACGCCACAACCTTGCAACTGCTCCCTTATCGTGATAGTTAGCCATGGGCAATGAGTGGTCCGATCTTATCCGTTCCTTCATGCAGCGATAAGTGCTGCAACGCCAACGATATGCATCGCCATTGGCGGAGCCTCGTTGCGCCCAGCTTTAACAACGACCGATTCCCCGAGCTTTTTTTACATCTTCCTCCTCATTTCTAAAAAATCTTATCACAGGTTTTCCCCACTGCTGAAACCCGTGATGGCCGCGCTGGGAAAGCTCACTACAGCACTACTGGCTGGCTCTCAGGAGACCACCTTGGCACTGGCTGCTCTCAACTTCGACTTCTCACTCTGGAAGGTGGAGGCTCCGATACAATATCAAGCTTTAGGCTCAGTGTTGTCGGAAGAACGCCGCAGCATTGCCGAGAGTGGTAATCATCACTTGACAGCGAGAAGGCTCGGCGCGCTTTTCCGTAATAAGTTGCCTCGTGTTAATAACCTGCACAATATGTATGGCGAGAGAGTATCAGAGATAGCTAAGCATGCAACGACTGGCGATGCTCCACGTCAGCTGAAAATGTTCGCCAAGCAACTGGGAATTGACGGTACTGCCATTTGGGCTGCTGCCACATCTGGACCCGAGGCTCTAAGTGTACAGCTTCTCGCGTGCATGATTGCGCGAATTTGGCCACCACCTGAGGCAACCTCAATTTGGGCAGAGATCGTCGAAGCTAGAAAACAAGAGTTAACGAACGACAAAGACCGCGTTGACTTCACGGAGCTTGCAGCTATACAGGCTAACATCACACGCGAACAACTGGCAGAATGGGATGCAAGTGCGAGGGCTTGGGTGAGGACAGCAGACAGCGTGAAAAAGAAGCAGCAGGTACAACTCCGATTAATCGTCAACAATCTCAACACTCCGGTCAATGACAAGCGTGCCACCTATGAAAGTGTCATGGGGGCCTGGATCACCGCCATGGAAGTGGTTGAAAATCTGGTATCTGGAAAGCCCCAAAGTGTCTACGACGGCGCCGTGCTGGTTGCCCTGACTGCATGGCATCTTTACCCAGATATGGTGATATTCCAGGATGGACTCAAAAATGTCAACCAAGACGATCCTTTGATCCCAGAGGGTGGTGTTTTGACAGTGGGTTTGCAGGCCTCCCCGGATCAGGAAGGGGGTGTCCGTTGGTCTCTACCGTTGACCCGACTACGATATTATGGACCGCCCGTCATGACAACAAAGGCTCTGGGACCCCGCAACTCACGAATATACATGAAAGAATTGGCGTACATCGCACTCGGGTGCCTGTGCCGGACATGGCCCGAATCCTACGACGGCGAAGGCCTTTGCTGGGCGGAAGGCTCTGATGTCAGATTGAGCCAGATGTGCGAGTACTACATTTGGCTTTGGGACTGGTTCAAGAAAATACACGATTGGAAGCGTCCAGGGGGGAGGACGCCATGGCTTTCACATCTTGTGGAAGCAGCAAGAACATTCCTCGCTACTGCCAACGACGATAAGAAATCCATGTCAAGATTGATTGGTTTTGGACAGCGTCATTGCGAAGATTTCATCGGTGATCGATTAAATTTTGACCGTCAGACATGGTCGATGCGGAATTTGGAGGGATTTGTGGCCATGCTATACCCAGAAAAGCGAATCCAGTATCTACGAGCAATAATGGCGAAGATATCCAAAGAGCCTCCCAGAGAACCTGGAGATTGGATCATCGCATACTCCACCTTGGACGAATTCAATGAACCGACGATCGCACTTGCATCTGTCTTTCCGGATTCGCAGTCAAGGGACTCAAGGTCCGAAAACTCGAATCCGCCATATCATTACAGATATAGAGTCAGCTACTTCAATAATAGAGGGAAATGGGCCAGTGCAGACTTCAGTGGTATCAAGGGTCAAGTTGACACCAAGACGGTAATTGAGGATATGACTATGTATTGCAAGGCTTCCCTCCGGCTTTCCCTAGATCAAGCCCTGGTCCTCTCGTTCTCTAGGCGCTCAAACAAAGCAAGGCAAAACCAAAACCTTCTCAGGCGATGGGTTTTCCCGTCTGGGAGGGACCCGACAAGGGAGAGCATGGGATCTGAAGAAGGCGACGATTTCGAGAGTCAATTGAGCCGCGCACGTGAAGATCCATTGGGCGAGGAAAAACTTGAATTTGAATTTATCGGGGGAAGTCCACAGCACGCAGGATTATATCGAAGGAAACCCAAATTCGCGTCTTCAGCGCCACCGACCGGTATTGAAACTTTGATATCTTTCAAAGATATCCGTCGAGCGTTTGAACACTGCTGGCTGGACCCAAAGACGCTCTTGGGGAACCAGCACTGGTTGCCTTTGAAAGTACTAGGGACAGCGATTGAAACATACAAGGAATTTCCAGATTTAACGATCTCCATGGATGTCACATCTGTACCGTTGGAAGGTGCGAAGTGGGCTTCTTCCGCCATCCAGCGGGTGCCGTGGTACGAAACGTTCGAAATGAGTCGATCATCGATCCTCTCATGCATCGCTTTCTTCGAGACCGGTCAGCTCGAGCTGGACCCCGAAAACTTGAATTCGGTTATGGGCATGTCTATCGATGACTCCCTCTATGTGTGTGGTAGTATCGTGGACGACCCATCCACTTTCCAAACTAACAAACAAGTCTATCGAGCTCTTGGAAACATTGGGAAGCCAGGGGTATCTCTGTTAATCCCACCCGCCGAACCATGGGTTCGAGAGCGACAGAACGATGAATGGGATCTCATCAATCATGACACTTATGACGGGAGAGCTCAGAATTCATTTCTGGACACGTCGCTGCATCTGTCATTAACAGACTACAGAGTGCCCTACGTTAGGAGTCACCTAGGCAACAGAGAGTGGCAAGCATACTTCCAGGAAGTCGTTGTTTCTGTCTATGATGGCCGAGCGTGGGTTGGAGACATCGACATTCTTAAGGCACTCGAAGTAATCAAGATCCCGCGCAAGTGCAAGCATGCAACTGGGAGTGGATCATCTTGGTTCCAAAAGGGACCCAAAATCACTTCCGTCGATAGCTGGCATGAGCTTCTTGACCGGCCGAAGAATATAGCTGTTGTGAGATCTCATAGGAACTGCTTCGGCCGGCTTGCCACGGCAGTTTTGAGTGCGCAACTCGGTATGAGAACAATAGTACTTCCCGAGAAGCCGTGCCAAAAGTGCTTCGGCGATTATTCATCACTTCAGGCTTGGATGAAACAGAACAATGAGCTCTGCGAAGGTACAAAGGCGGCTGATGGGATAATCCTCATTTACTAAGACCTGAACGCCTTCTGGAGAGTTAGTGGTCCATGCGAGGGGGAGTACCACCTATATGTAACGGCTGCACCTCGCATCGTTGCGCCAAAGGGCAAAAGACTGGCGACTGATCGCAACTGTACATAGTAGCTTGCCTCAGCAAGCTCAGGCCCCGTTTCGAGCATTCGACGTTCTTTCTTCAAGTACTGCTCCCTCATCTCTAACAAAACCATCAACTTTCCTTCCATTTCTTTTAAAATCCAAAGATTTAATAATAATTGGCTAACTAGCCTAGCCGTCATACTGACATACTCGACAGGCCTCCAAGAAAGAGACGCTGGAGGTAAGGCAAGAGAACAACTGAGTTAATGGCAGATATCTAATGCAGACGATTTAGGAGAAAGTCCCGGCATTGGTGGAGAAGAAGGGAGAAATGAAGAAGACGGACGACAATTAGATGAGCTTGTTCTTGGGGGGGCGCCTGATATGCATCCTAGACTCTCACACTCATGGAGGAAGTCCGGGTCTTGGTCGAGAAGAAGGAGGAGATGAAGAAGGCCGAGGCAGAATAGGTGAGCTTATTATTGAGGGTCTATGAATACACTAGCACAACTAACACAGAGTGCTAACCTGCCGTCGACCTGGAAGCTTTGGAAGCCTTGGAAGCCCTGGACCGTCGACCTGGCTAACCGCCGACCTGGCTAACCGTCGACCTGGCTAGCCGTCGACCTGGAATTTGTGCTTTAAACGAGGGGGCATATATTGTGCTTGCCGCAGAACGCGGTAGCCTTCCGTGTCGGTCAGGTTCCACATGTTACTAATGCTACAGTGCCGTAACAGAAGATAGGGGTTGTTGCCGGGTTTATTATGCGAAGCCAGGTGAGTCTTTAACAGTGTTACTTTGTTGGAAAACTATAGAGTTTTTTAGATGATAATCGATCCGTTTCTGCTTAACAGCGCCACTCACAACCAACTGCTTAGATTATCGCTCGAAGCAAAGCCATGTTCCCGTGATCGCTTTAAATGCTGTTTCGACTCCTTAAAGTTCGTATCGCTGAACAGCTAGATGAGCTGGCATAGATAGACTGACAAATCAGAGCTAGCGCTTTCCCACTTTACAATCGGATTCGAGGCTGGGGACTCTAATGGTAGGTATCACGGTCGGCGAGTTACAAGTTCCTTGGCAGTCCTCCTTTGCAACAACACCCAAGCGGACCTCGTTGTATTGCAATGCTCGGCGCGGGGCTTACCCTTACCCCCCTTTCTTGGAGGTGTTCGGCCAAGGAAATGATGGCTATCTCTGCTAGAACATGTAGCTTGATCCAAAACCCTTACTTAGAATAGTGCCCTACACGGGCTCCAGGGATGCCATGAATATATACGGTCTTGGGCCCTCGGTGAGCTGTGGTTGCGGCTCTCAAGGGGTTGAGTCTGTCTATAGTAGCCGTGGTGGGCGTCGACTGGACCACCCAAGATGTCATATGAGCTACAAACATGTTGACTGAGATTCTCGGTCGTACATCGGACATGCAAGGAGTAGAGGGATAGGGATGGACAGAGGGGGGTAGTATCGTGGACGCGTAAAGGGTCTTTGCACTCCTTAAACTATACCTACCTAGAAAGATTAGGCCAGCCAGCTCTTGTTCCCACCCACGAAGTCGTCCACAACTACGGCCTTGATTCCCTTCTCAGCCGCCAAAGAAATGGTTCCGGAGACTGCTACAACAACAATCGCCCTCGTGCATGTTAGAAACCGATAGGACAGTTACATAGCAAAAATCCCATTTTTAGCTCTATAAGGGTGAATGGGGGCAGGGGTATCTATCTATATATTCCGTTAGTAACTTCGCCGTTAATACTTTGGATGCGCCCCCCACCCTTGCCTTATCCGGCTGGGGCACTTTTTCGCCGCAGCCTGTCTAGTCCCGGATCCCCGGTCCCAGTCCTAACGGCGGGCATTCTTTCACTCTTCAGCCCAGACGACGCGCTCGCTATCCTTTCCCCATCCGTACCACAACGACACAAATACGGCGACGAAGACGCCCACGAGCGCACTCGCGGTCAACAGCACCATGCCCAAGATTGACGACGCCCCCTCTGCCTCGCTCGCCAGCATCTCGTCGAAGATCCCATCGAGCCGCTCCGCCATGTACGTCTCGCCGAAGCTCTCCCTGACCCTCCTAACACCGGCCTCGCTCATGTGCGCCAACTCGCCCTCGGACAGGCGGTTGAGCACCAGGTCCATGACCTCGGTCCACAGCTCCGGCCTCTCGGGGCTCCTCAGCCAGCCGGTGACGCCATCGCGGACCGTCTCGACGGGGCCGCCGCTGTCGGCCGCGAGGACGGGCGTGCCGCGGAGCATGGCCTCGAGGGGCACGATGCCGAAGTGCTCGTTGCGCGGGGTGTAGACGAGGAGCGCGGCGTTCCTGAGCAGCAGCTCCTTGAGGGCGCCGGGCACGCTGAGCAGGAACAGGACCTCGACGTCGTCGGGCGTCTCGAGCGCTGTGACGATAGTCCCGGCGGTGCGGTGGGAGAGCCCTAGGGAGGCGGCTAGCGCGACGAGCTCCCGGTGGTACGCCACGTTCTCGGCGACGCGGGGGTCGTAGCCGCCAGCGAGCACGAGCCGCACGCCCTTGCGCTGTGGCGGCGCCAGGCCCGCGAAGGCGCGGATGGCGAGGGCGACGTCCTTCTTGCGTTCGAAGCGGTTGATGCTGAGGAGGAAGCGCTTGCCGTTCCATAGGGGCTTGCCTTCTCCTTCTCCCCCATCCAATATGCTCCCCGGTTGTGCATTCTCGTTCGTCCCGCCGGTAGCGACGCACGGGTAGACCGTCTTCAACTCCTTCCTCTTGGTAAGGCTAGGCCAGGTGCTCGCCACGACGCCGCGGGTGAAGTTGGAATTGACGGCGATGGTGTCGGCGAAGGCCATGCTCCACTGTTCGAGGGCATCGAAGGGCAGGCGGTAGGCGCGCTTCCACCAGCGCGCCCGTCCGCGGGCGAGCAGCAGGTCCGGGAAGTGGCAGTAGAAGAAGATGCGGGAGGCCGGGTCGAGGAGGCGCAGAAGCGGCAGACCGGCGCTCAGTTGGTCGACGAAGTAGGCGTCTGGACCAAGCAAGCGCAGCTCGGACGTGGCGTACACCTGCAGGATCAGGTGCAGCTGGCGCAGGATGGCACACAGGATGCTGAAGCGGCCGAGGATCGAGGGCGGGATCAGGGTGTTGCCGCGGACGCGGACGTCAAGGGTGCCTGTATAATTGCAAATTTAGAGTTTGCCCCAGTCTATCCAAAGTGCATCTATCTATATATGTGCCCCAGGAAAAGGCGGGAGGATAAGAAAGAAAGTAATTAAGAGGGCATACCATCTCTCGCCTCGTCGAAGCAATGCTTGGGGTCGCAATGGCTAGTAAATATGACGACTTTGTTGCCCCGGTTCTGGAGGCCGACGGCAGCATCGACAACTAGCCTCTCAGCACCTCCGATGCCAAGGTCTGGGTGGAGGAAGATGATTGTCTTCTTGTTGTTAGCTGCTTTTGCCATGTTGCCCGTAAGTTGCCATGTCTCTCACCCCAGGGGCGACGAGATGGGAGAGAGAGGGTGACGGCTCTGGTAGGTCGACTTGACCAGGTAATTAGGCAATTGACAAATAGTTATTAGTTAGTAGGTTAGTTGTTGGAACTTGCGTTGCGAGAGAGATGAGTAGTATCATTATCTTCATCATGTATAGTAGAAAAGGGAAAGCCACAATCTGCGACCTGTCACCGTCGGCCCTACATACCTACTTAAGTTAGTAAGTATAAAGTAGCCTCAGGTGCTATGTGGGGCGTTGGCCCCCCCCCACCCTACACGGGTCTTGTGTCTGGCCACCCCCCCTTTTGGGCGTACAGTCTATTCTGGGCATCTATCTTTGCGGGATCGCGTAGTCTCTTAATCTCAAACTCATTGTCATTCTCGTTTTCATAGTCCTCCAGACTACCTAAGCCAAGTAAACTCCCAATTCGATAACCCGGCCTCTCCATGGAAAAGGTCGTCATACAATACCCCATGCATAAACCAGCCCAGATCCAGTGCCTCCAACCGCCGAGATTTTCTCGGGGGGGACAGATGGCTGTAGCCGAGTTCTTGAAGCCCAAGAACTTTTAAGAGTAAATAAATAAATAAAAAATCGAATGAGATACACAACGGGGGGTATGTTAGGTTGACGAAACGCGAATCCCTGCAATGGACCAAACCTAGCGACCAGAAAGCCTAACGTTCATAAGCGACTTTGAAACTCATCTCACGAAAGAGACCCGAAATACGCCTCCTATCTGGTACGCCCGGTATCTGTCCCAAACCGCGAACGAACAACGAAAAAGTCATCGAGAACTCGCGCCCCTCTCTTTTTAGTAGCTGCTGCGCCATCCCTCTTCATAGCTCTTCATAGCATATAGCCCAGACGTGCCGTCTGGAGGCCAACCAAGCGGGGTTTGTGCCATTAGTCGCTGACTGACAGATCCCCGTCACCCCCGTCATCCTCGTCTTCCACTTCGGCATGGTCCTGGTTCCGCATATGTCTATGCTGCGTCATGAGTCCTAACTCGTTGCGCACATCCCTTTGTATCCGAAGGAAATATTTTCTGAGCGTACGGAGACCCCGGATGAATCCACTGTCTGCTTCATTCGGGTGCTTTGGCGGGCACGGCTTGTCCGCTGCCAGTTCGCCCGGTGTCACGCTGTTGGCAAAGTCTGCCATCTTAAAATCGATCTCCCTCTTCGTCTGCTGCCGTCGTCTGATATCCGGCGTATCCTCCGTGTCCGTGGGGAAGTCTGTCGTAGAATCATCCACTGCCGCGTCGTATTCGTCTTCCGAAGTGTCGCCATCGTAAAACATAAGGAGGCTGGCCGCGTAGAATCGGTAACCCCGAAGACGCCGGACCGTCTCCTCGAGTTGACTCAGCTTCTGAAGGATGGTCGGGATGTGCCGTAAGACGCTGCCGTAGTCCACGCCGTCATAGAGGAACATTGTTAGCGCCCTCTGAAACTCCTCGCCGGCTTTCAGATCCCGGCCCCAGTACTTGTCTTTGAAAATGTACGTCTGAGTCTTCGCATCCCAAGCCTGCAGACCACAGACCCTGACACCCAGCTCCCGCGATGTCGTCGCGGCACACTTGCGTCGTTGCGATTCTCTTTTCTTGGCACTAGCTTCAACGCCATATTGCCGGGTGCCCATCTTCAAGTCCATAATGCAAGGTCGTTTCATTCCCGACGTTAAATCTTCCAGTAGGAGGAAGTACTCGACTCTGGAGCCCTGCTGGGCCCGCGCTTCCTTGGGGTTGATCGGTCGCGGTATATTTTTCACCTCGGTCGCCGGGCTTGGTAATCCTGATGTCTCCATGGAGGAAAAGCCGGATTGTGGCAGAGAAAGTGCCATCCTGTGTTCTTGTCCCTCGGAACCTTGACCTTTACTGCTCTCGTATTGGCCCGGTGTTATCTTACACGACTCGCGCTCCGTGCTGTAGCCCGCATCGTCAGCACCCTCGAAATACTGCAAGCTACCACGCGATTGGTGCACTTGATTCCCGTCGGAACTGATGACGACATCCTGGGGCTTTCGGCGAAGACCACTGCCAGAGTACCGTCGCTTCCGCCTTTCTCGCGGAGAGAAGCGACCTGCGAGGGTTTCAGGTTCCGGTGCGCTGCTGCCAGTAACATCCTTGACGTGGCCGGGAAACTCCGTATTCGGGACAGTATTCACTGGTCCGAGGTCGCTCTGGGTCTGTAGGATTTGCCGCGTGGCATCCTCGCCACCCGTTCTACTATCTACTCCAGCAGGTCTTTCCGTTGGCTTACCGCGCATTACGGCGGCATGAGAACTGGCCGGTCGGGGTTCTAGTTGTGCCGGGCGACGAAAGATTGACCGTGATGAAGACGCCGGTCTCTGATGCTTTTGCACGGCAATGGGTTGCTTCAGAAAGGCGTCATTGAATACTTCGTTTCGGAGCCGCTTATTGACAGTTGTGGCGCCCCAACTGTTCGCATGCCGCTCCTCCAACTTGGGCCGCTGCGCGGGGACTCCACCGTTCTCTGCTCTCCGTGTGTGGTGCCTGACTCCGTACGCCCCGCCTCTAGCCTCGGATAAACTCCTTAGGCGCCCGGAAGCGCCAGAAGAGGCTTCCACCGGTAGTAGCAGACTCCGAGGCAAGATATGTCGGTTGTCAACGAAAGTGACCGTCGGTCGTTGGATATGCCCCGATTGCATGGACTGGCTGACTATCCGGCGGTGGTTCTGTCCATCAATATCCGATCTCTGGGGACTTTGACCAACATGCTTCTCGTTGATGTCATGACGGTTAGACTGAACTTCTTGGCCGTTTTGCCTTTTCTCCAGCTCGAGGAATTCATCTTTCTTGGCTGTCGACCGTCGTCGCGGCTGTTTTTGGAATGTTACGTTGAGAACGCCAATGTACCTGTAGACAGTTAATACACGTTCGGTGCCCATGGTGGTCTTAGGGCCGAGACCACACAGGGATACGATACTGGGGGACAAGTATAGCTGCTGTTTACACACCTTGGTAGGAAAGGTAGAAGATCACGATGATATCTTTCAATATTCTCATAGAACTCGTTCTCTCGATTATTCAGTTGCTTGCAGACAGCTCTCTTGGAAAACCTCCACAGGGTCGTATGACCTCCTACCTGGTGCTTATATGGAATGAGTTCAATTGCCTCGAGAGGCTTCTTAGTCTCAATTTGGTGGTCATGGATAAAATCATCGTAGTATTGGGCGGTTGGATGGGAAGATTTCCGAGAGGAATCCCTGGTCCTCCGCGAGGATTCGACATCCTCCTCTATGGCACACTCATCACCGAACTCCGGTGCGAAGCCTCTGGCCTTCTGAGCAGGATCAACTTTACGGCTGGGGATACCTTCTCGTTTCTTCTCCTCTTCAGATTCGGCTTCTTGCTCATCTGCTTTGACTAACCAAGGATGAAAATCCTCTTTCGTGGACCGCCGATGCGCAGCTTGAGGACCACTGTGGCTCAGGGGTAGATTCTCCACGATATCTGGGGCCTCTTCCAAGCCCTGATGAGGAAGAAATACGGCAGAGGAAATTTTTTCTTCTGAAGAGTCCTCGCCAGTCTCGGCGTTCTCTCCAGTTTCAATGCTCTCACCTGACTCCCTGCGAAGGTGTAGCTCCCCATCAATTGACGTTAAACCATCGGATAGCACATCCTGTCGCCCCTTATCCGACGCCGACTTGTCTGGAATGTTTTCTATTCCAGTCTTCTCCCCCCGGTGCTTCGAGAGGCTAAAATAGTCCGGTCCCAAAATGCGGTTAGCAGCAGATCCAGCATCAGAAACCTTTGGAGGCAAAGACTGTCCGTTCGTCACGTGAGGGTGTGAAGACAGCTCTTTCTTCGGTGAAGGGGAAGCCGACAGATGTCGAGGACGTTCTTCGTCGTGCCAAGTCTGATGCGGGGTATCCAAGGGTACTTCCTCCATAGGCGGCAACTTCTCTCCTTGGTGGCTACCTGCCCGTGAATCTTTACGCTTGCCCTTCTCGTTCGGGAGGGCTTCTTTGAAGAACCGGAGACTATGGCTTGCTTTCCGGCTGCGGGTGGGTTCCATACCTGCCAAGACCTCAGTGATAGACTTCTCCACTTGTCCCTGGCCGTCTAGGCTGCCGACGATATCGCCAGTATCAATAGACCACGCCTTTTCGGTACCCATTGACATCGCACGGTCGGTTTGTCGCGGCCTGCACTGGGCTTCGTGGTCAGACGGCAGCTCGCGCTTATCAGCCATGCGAGAGGTGCCTTCTTGGCCAGCAGAGGGGTGCGACTGTGAAGAACCCCCCGTATTTCCAGGTGGGAATTCGGAGCCATCTGGCTGCGAGGGCTTCATCTCCTTCGCTGTACGCTCCAGCGATCGTCCTCTACCCATCAAGATAGCGGGGAAGTCTTGACGGCGCACGAGCACCGAACTTCCATATGACATGGCTGGCACCGTGGGTGGAGCAGTGGTGGTATCTGCCGCAGAGCGAGTTTCTGGAGATTGCAACAGCAAGGGTTCCGGCTTGGCCACTTCAATGGGTAAGGACGAGCTCGTCGGCGTCAGAGAGCTGTCGTCGATCTCTGTAGGGACGTCATCATGCCGTGTTCTTATCGTATGCGGGAGACGCGCTCCATTCGTCGTATTTCTGAGGCGATTGGATTGCGGCGGGTCATTGGGCTGCGTGAACTTCTGCTCGATACGACGTTGATCTTGCTGAGACAGAGGAATACCTCGAGCAGAGGCGAGAGCTTGTGTCAGCAGAGAGGCACCGGCGGATCTATGCACGACCAGAGGCGGCCGGGACTTCTTATTGCTCGGATCCGCATGGTCATGGAGGTGCTGGTGACTGTTGCCGGCACCAGCAGTGGCTGTTGGCGGTGGGACGGCAGATAGGGAGGATACATGCACGTCAGGATCAGTACCTGTAGATGTATCTGGCACTACCGAAGGCGGTGAGACATGTGCGTCTGTTGATTCACGGAAATCTGAGGACGAGCATTGGGTCTGTGTCTGCGTCTGCGTCTGAGCCTGGGACTGGGACTGGAACTGGGACGAGGATTGGGACGGGGACGGGAACGGGGACGGGGACGGGGACGGGGAGGGTGAACCAGTCAGAGGACCAGCTTCGGAGGATGGGTTATCAGTGACATTCCCAGTGGCAGCAGAGCTCACCAGTACAGGAGCCGCAATAGCAGCAGCGGGCGCGGCATTCCCAACTTCATCAGACTGGTCGGACATGAGGTGAGCATCGGGCGAATACCATGACAATATAGGAGGGATGAAGGAATGATTCGCAGGGAGTGAAAGCGAGCTGCAGCGGTAGGGGCCGTAGGCGTGGCGTGGGCGTGGGCGTGGACTGTGGGCGTGGGTGGGTGCGGGCGCAGGTGTGAGCGGGGAGGCCAATTGTAGTCGATCTGGTTTGTCCTTCTCTGGTAGGGTTGGTGAGATGAGGTAGGTAAGGAAGAGTCTCGATCTTAAGGCAGGTAATGGTCGGTAACAGATTGGAGATAATCTTGAAGTTACCTAGGGAAACAGTCAGACCTTCAAATACGACTTAGGTACCTATAGGTCGTAAGTTGTTTTAATAAACAACAAAAAAGCTATATGTGCGGTGCAAAGTAGGTAGGTAGTAGGTAGGCACCCCAAAATGTTGAATAAACAATCGGCGATTGCAATCAATAGAAGATGCGTTTTAGAAGAGGTAAAGAACTGTAAGTTTAGGGCACAGTATCCGTAAGGTAAGTTAGGTATTGTAATCAACCATGAACGTTGCAGCCCCGGGGCCCACATATTGGATAGCCCAATCAATGAATTAACCCACCACAGCACACACTGCAGTAGGGCCCAACCACCGGGACACAGGACGAAGAACCGCGGCCCCTACGTGCCTACATTAGTATGTAACGTACATACCTGGGTACTTAATTATGTACATAACCTAGCGTTACCTGGCATGCCTAACCGTCTTATGAAGAACCCATAACCGAGACCTCACAA
Organism: Monosporascus sp. MG133; assembly: GCA_004155925.1. Lineage (NCBI taxonomy): Eukaryota > Fungi > Ascomycota > Sordariomycetes > Xylariales > Monosporascus > Monosporascus sp. MG133. The sequence continues at coordinate 34,197 of QJNX01000046.1, read as the reverse complement.
AACTCCATGACGACGGGCCTTATTAGCATCTACCCTAGGTAGATACATGTTTGGAGTTGCGAAGTGGCTCCAGTTAACTAAGTCCGTACTTCGCATGTATATTCCCGGACTCTAGTGGGGTGGATAACGTCACATCAACGCTTTCTTTCCGTGTCCCCCCAAATTACGACCTGTCAACTTTCCAAGGTTGCAGCCCGATGTAGGAGCCAGACTCCTCACAGATAGGTACTGTAGATAACCACTGAACCCTTCACTCTTTATATCGTCTTCTGTTACTGGACTGGCAGATCTTATCTACCTAGGCTGCCTAGGTAGGTAGTCTGCCCGATGAATATGACCTTATCTTCTGGTGGTAATCTCTAGATTAACTCGGAAAGTCGGAACCGTTTTGCGAATTCAGGCTGCATCGGGTATCAATGATTTGTAGGTACGTACGTATCAGTCACTTAGATGAGCACGCTAAAATGTCCCAGCTGCTTCACTTAAGCTTGAGGTCGCCAACGAAAGAAGTAACGTCTTCGAAACACGATCTTAACTTGACCGCCAGACTGGCGGAAGAGGATATAGCATCCACGTTGCTGGTTTGTTACATCCGAGAGGCTACGAGTTAGTTAGGTTTTGCAGTGTCCAGTTGCTAGGCCGTTGCCCCCGAACGGCTACAGACAGCATGGCCAGCGCTTCAGCCCAAGATTCGCTTATTGGAATTCATTAATCCTTCATGGACAAGTAGAACCCTGCATCCTCCAAGGCGGCTCCCCTGTCCTTCCACGGATCGTATCGCCCAGGAAGTGACTGCCGTGTGGTGAGAACTCCTCGATTGCTTACATGCGTCCCGCTGTTTGGAACCAACGGAATGTTTCGTTAATGCTTCCGTCGGCAGATGAATCATCTCATAGGTAGAATTAGGCAGGTTCGGCAAGGATCCGGAGTATGCATAGTGCACCGCGATCGAACTGGCGTGCAGAGATCAAGATCGTCTGTCGACCAATCATTCAACAACGTGCCCTCTGGACGGGCTCATAATCGACTCGCTTCTGCGTTTGCGACCATAACCCAGAGCCGATCTCTCCGACTATTAACTAATGCCATGCCTGAGCGGCGATGTTGAGATTTCCACCTATATCAAACCTATATCAATCTATAAAGTACTCCCACATGGGCGGATTTGTAGTTTAGCTTGATATATGACAAGAAAACGTGTTCCGATATATGGGACATGAAGTCCCCAAGTGGTATTTTATTGGATGTTGAAACTGAATGGTTCGATCGACCAATATGAAAGTAGTGGATGCCGGTTCGAATCACCATCTCCAGCTCAACCACCTAGTCACAGCGGTAGGTGGATATTGCATCGCCGGCGATGCCATAAAGCGTAAGGAAACAACACGTCATTTCAGGAATGATAGGCTAGTCACTGCGCAAAAGGGGCTCCACGAGGGAATATAGAGGGTATGAGCTCAATAAGTGTTGATTTCCTTCCTAACTTCGACATCTTGAAAAATGAGGATCGAAGCTCCCTATATAGACATTCGGACTTCCCCCGATAATGCGACTGGCATAAAGTAAATAACGAGTTGAAGAGTAGGAGGCAACTAGTATAACCACAGCTGCGTATACAGAGTAAATTGATTCAGTATAAGGATGTCTTCCGATTGTAACAAATCGATTTACGCCTTGGTAGCATTTATTATATGGGCAGATGCACTTATTCTTTGATATCATTATCACCTGTCTCGGATCGACCAAGACTTCGGAAACCCTCGGCAGCGTTAAACCATATAGGGTGCTTTTCAAATACAGCTTAAGGATAGCCGTTGGCTTCGGAGTTTACCAGATAGCTTCAGATGCCCCTGAACGGGGTTAGATACGGGTCGACTAATCTACCATGCCCACTGTCCAATTCACAAGCATCAAAATAGCACATGCTACGAATATCAGCATCAGTTGACGCTTCATAAGAATAACTGCCAACTCACGATGGCCCAGGTGCTAGACAGACTCAGCGGAAGTTGTATTGTCCCAGTGGTATTATCGCAAGCGGCCGAAGGGTGCCTCTTCCATCATCGGAACATTCTTCTTACGTTCTAACCTCGGCCTCACCGATCAGATAGACGTAGTCACCGGATAATTCTAGCAACCAAATTCCCTGGAGTGTTATGCGCCCGGGTGGGGTCAAGCTTGACCATTGCTTAAGAGACGGGCTAGTGGGTACGGGAGACTAGTAGTTTATATCACATAGAGTTACTCTCCGAGTGTTATAACTAGAAAACAATGACTTATACACATGGGGCCCGCGGTCGGGCCTGTAACCCAACATGGCGGCCGTGGAGGCCGCTCAGGCATTCATAATCAGTGACGCTCACCGGTAGAGCAGGAACATAACTGGCACGAGCAAAGGACGCCGCTACCAGATTTGTGCGGAAATTATCCTGTAAAAGAGTATATGCCTTAGAAGCCTCAACGGCGAGGTTCATAACGCCCGTCTCTTTCATATTGCCTTACCATGCGGGTCCACTCGCGATTATCCTCTGCTTCTTCTTCACTCACGTCTTGCCAATCACGGTCATTCTTCACCTTGAGGCTACACCTACCCATAGAACCCTTGCCATCGAATCCCTCAAAATCAAGCATCCACTCCAGGGGCAACATGCCCTTAGGGGCACCATCGGGTGAGTCGAGCGCGTCGTCAGATACCCAGGAATACCCAGCCTTGAGGATCACGGACGCCGTGATCACGAAAACACCCCAACCCAGCCGAGTGATCTGGTACGGCCGACGTTGGCAGACGATACGGCTCGGCCGGAAGGTCGGATGTAGAAAGATATGGACCTCCTCAATGATGTCTGTCCTGCTCGATTTGACAAAGAAAGTCCACCTGTGCTGATTCTGTGCCAGGTCGTCCGGCCGCGGCGCGACCCACTCGTGGCGATTACCGATGTACACTGTCACTGTTTGGATACCTTCTCCATCCGTTAGATCTTTCTCCCCATCCGCTTCCCTTGCTGCCCAGGTTCTGGGATACTTCTCCTTCAGTTCCTCGGCTCTAGAAACATTGAGACTGGCTGATGCCAAGGTCCTGCACATAGGGCACCGGGCTTTGAGTTCGGAGACTGGATCGAAAGCGACAGGCTCCTCGTCAACGTCAACTATAGTCATCGGTTCCATGAGTGATACCGATGCCCACGTGGCCATGCAGAATCTGCAGAGCGTGTGGTTGCAGGTTGTGGTCACGGGGTTGTGGAGAAGAAGCTGGCAGATGGGACATATATCATCTTCGTGGACCAACTCTGAGTCCCCGGCTACTTCGTCATCCTCGGCTACTTCTTCTTCGGAGGCTGTTTGCTGTGGCTCGAAATCATGCGCCTCGCTGCCGCTCAAACCGCTCCCTGCTTCTGCTTGGGCCGCTGATTTCCAGACGCTGGTTTGGCCCCTCCCTTGTCTCCGGGGCATGGACCGCCTCGCCCGAGCGGTTTCCGGCGAGTCCAGTGAGGTAGAAGCCATGATGATTTTGTTGCTGTAATTCGCGAGGACAAAGACCCCAGAGATCTGGTTGACTGTTGACAGATGGCAAAAAGAGGCCACGTGAAGTACCGGGAGAACGGAAGCAGACTGCCAGGGGCCTAGGAATCAAGGGAACGTAGCCTTAGTAAAACCCAGAGTTCGTGGCCTTCCTGATCGCGACAGAGGGTATCACGGTAGGCTGTGAGAAAACATTGAGACTGCAGTCCCTAAGGACAAAATATAATTATGTAGACGGAGTGGCAATTGATCCTACAAATATCTGACATCACGATGTCAAGATGTGGCTGTGCTGTCTGTGGCTGGAGCTGTAAGATGATAACGCGCTACGACGGCCACTCCCGTTCGATGCCCATCCCGAATGATTCTTCCAAAACGGGTGTCGAAGCGAAAACTTGCCGACCTATTTGTGACTAGGACACCAATGATCCGAATGATCCAGCCGACTCTGAAATGTCAAGGTTGCCTATGGCAAGCCTTAAGGTATAATAAGGTGGCCCCACCTTACCCCTGAAACTAGCTGCCATTCCAAATGTCAAAGCAAGCAAAGCAAGATATGGACGTCGAATTTACGCAGCCACAAATCTAATCCTTCGAGTTATCCGTATTTGTTTCGCGCCCTCTTTTGCTAGGCCTTCCGCAGCCCAGCTAATATATAAATCTTGACCAATAAAGAATTCATGCGTCGAATAATGATGAACACCCCCTGTTCTGTCCCACGGCTGATATTATGGAGATGGTCAAGTCTGACTCCGTCCTTGAATAGTAGGTGGCGCATCTTGAGTATAGACGTCCTAGGCCCTGGCCGTCTCCGAGCTCGCGGCTCTTTCTTTGCCTTGTTGGATGAACTGAGCATGTATGTTTTAACCTAGGCTCACAAGTGCAACCGAGAGTTCGATGCTCGTATGCATAGCAAATAACGGCTCAGCAACCTCTACAAGAACGGGCGGTTGATGCTGTATGCTTCGGATGACCACTGTGCTGTGTAGTCTACAGAGTTGCGTCGGGATCGGCAGAGAAACCGGTGCGATACATGCCAGACCGGGGCAGAAGCCATGTTCATCTATGGATGGCCATTGACTTCAAGGGAAACCTCGGTGTTTCCTGACTAATTCGACTTGGCCTTAAGCTGAACTCGTTAAAACAGTACTGTAGCTCCAGTTCCGGAAATCTCAGACTTGCTTCCTGAATATAACCTAGAATAGCCACAGGCTCTTCTGCGGCGCGGATGCGCCTGAGAAGCTCGTGCACTTCGTTGTTCGGAAGCTCACCGAACAGCCTGTAGAGCTCGTGCAGCTGTCCATTTTCCAACTGCAGGTCCGCATTTAGTTTCCTCAGCTTGATGACATCAGCCCGGCCAGGCTCCTCTTCAGAGTAAGTGCATTCGTTATTGCGGTGACTGCATGGTCCGCGCCCTGGCTTCGCGCCATCGTACTTGCATTTCCTTTTGCGGCACGGATCGCACGCGATGATGGTATTGGTCTGCCGTTTCGTGGAGGGCTTGTCGACGTTTTTCTGTTCTGGCGACACATCTCGACCTTCCCTGCCAGGGGCAAATCGGGAGCCAGGGAACGGAGAAGCCTCTCCATTTAACCTGTCTAGTATTAATAGCAGAGGGGCATGTTTTGCTGCGCATCCCGATTGTTGAGAGGGTCTGGGAACAGGATTTAGGAAAGCGTGCTTCGAACATGCATCTGGTATTCGGTCATGGTAAATGCCTATGGCAAATCGGGGAAGTGGAGCTGCAGTATGCAAGAAGAACTTGACGTATCTTATTCCTGACGCTCTATTTCCGTCAGGCTCCGTAGAGCCGCATACCTCCCCTGGTCAGAGTCGAAATGGTAGTTGTTTTCTGCCACCGTATTATATTTCATCAATCTGAGGTCCTAGTTTCCCGGAGCTCATGCCGTTGTCGAAACTCTTAGTTACACCGTCGGACTAGCGTTTCCTGTTCGAGGAGGCACTTGGCCCGAATGTTATGCTATTCGACATCTAAGTCTACTAGATATTCTATTGGAGGTCTACCTGTGGAGTCTTTTATTGGTTGGTGTGGCCTTCGATTGGACACCGGTAATGACCGATCTATATCAGGTAGTCACACAGCCGTTCGGTCAAGCCAATGGGCTGCCTTTAATGAGTAGGGGCAAAGACTCCCTAGAAAACATACCGACTGCTAAGTAACTTGGACCATAATTAACTAGAGATGTCCCCATCATTAAGAAGTGATCACTAGCAGAGGCACAACCACACCGAAAGCTTCAGGGGCGTCTTAGGTTAAGACGACTTGCGATTTACATCACCACAACAGTAGGTTTCGTAGATACATTGTTTAAGGAGGACAAGCGAGCCGGTAAAGGATACTTCTGATGTGCACCTACGTCCACTTAATGTCATCGCCAAGAGTTACCTCAGCTGCGAAAGCTGTTGAGCTAGCCTCGCATGGGGAAGCGCCTGCGGAGGAATCCGAGATCACTTTCCCTGAATCGACTGTTCTGCGGCCATCTAGTAAGGCTCACGCCACTCACTCCTCCTGTTATATGAGCCCTATTCCCACGTTTAAGACCGATTGAATATTCATGCAAAATAGGGTCAATGGGTGCTTATTTCCCCTGACGATGCCTCGCTTCTACAGAAGCCCAGCCCTGGAGCGATATGGTCCAAAGCTGCTGGAGTGCCCCATATAGGAAAGACATATCCTGAGATGCAAACATAGAGGGACATAATACGGATATATATCTCTAGACGGAAAGCTGTGGTTATATAATCAGGGAACGAGTCGACTTGCTGATCTTTGGCGGTATAGGAACCAAAAAAAAAGAACAGTAACAGTAGCCCTAGCCGTCTACATGAGAGATATTGCAAATAAACTCATAACTGTGCACTACGAAGATCGTAAGGTACCCTGTCTTCGCAGGCGGGGGTAGCACGTGTCACGATGTTGAGCCGAACATAATGGCTGGATCCAGGTTAGGAGGGGTCAAGGGTTCTCCGCCCTCCCCACGAAGTTTCACGAATATAAAGAGGGTTTCCCTCGCATAGCTGTCCTATGATATAGGAATATGTTGAAACCATCGCTGGACGGAGGTATCTCACAATGAATGGTAGGCGCACCAGGTAAGGATAGGAGCTCGGATGTCTGTGTAAGTAGCACATACGATGTAGAATATGAGCCTGCAAAGAAGTGAGACTTGTGCATATGTGGGGCACTGTAAGGGGCTGCGAGGGGCCGCTACTGTACTTCGTGAGGGCCAAGACAAAGCAGTCTCACTGTTTACAGGGAGACATCCCACCTTAAAGTACCAGCTACTAGGCTATGATCGATCATAGTGGGGACCCCCACAGTCAAAGACAAACCCCGCTATTAGGGGAAAGAAATGACTCTGGGATAAAAATGTACCAGTACTGGCTTCGTTTGCAGCCAAAGCTTTCCTTTCCTAATTTCAAAAGATGTCGGCCAACGCGTCATCTGCTGGTTCGCGCACTTGTACAGTCTGTACGGATATTTGAAGGTAAGCTTCGTCTGCGTTTACTTAGCAGCTGTATATACCAAGGTTGATCATTACCCGTCTCAATGGGTAAAGTGCTTGGTATAAGAATACTTAGCTGGAGACCTTCCTTCTCCTTGCTCCGTTGGAATATTCAAAATCGTAGCTATCATTCCGTGTCGAAGGTTATACTTCACCTCTGTTTCTATTCTTCGATCATTATGGCGACAATTGTGCTCGGTGCCCAGTCCGTGAAACCATTTCCCATGCTCCGTTCTGTTTCCATTGTCCCCGGACTCGGAACATTGTTAGAGACTCTAGAAACTCAAAGTGACGGGTCCTAACGCAAGTACTTACATTTTACAGATGGGCTGGCGAAGGGAAGGGGAAGATATCCAATATTCTAATGCAAGAGTGAGTGGTTTCATGAGTTAGTTATACATACATATCGTTACTGACTCCGGATGCTACAGATTCCCGATATGCGCCAGGGCCTCAGGAGGTCACAATGCTGGTCACTCTATCGTCGCCAATGGAGTCTCGTACAGGTTGGTATCTGGGGGTCCTTGCTCAACTTCGCGCCTAGAGTAATGCTGAATGGTCTTTGCCAGCTTTCATCTGTTACCATCCGGACTCCTTAACTCCAAGGCTGTGAGCCTCATCGGTACTGGCTGCACTTTTTCCTGCCGGGCTTTTCTTCTCAGAGTTCGAAGAGCTCGAGGCGAAAGGCCTCGAGGGTGTCCGTGATAGACTTTCCGTCTCCGACCGATGCAATATCAACTTCGACCTGCACGCTGCGGTAGACGGATTGGAGGAAGTGGAACTCGGACAACGCAAGATCGGCACCACAGGGCGCGGTATTGGTCCATCCTACGCACGAGATCTTCGATGAGCAACGACTCGAGGCTAAGCTCCGGGCACTCGCGGACGGCTACAAGAAGCGATACGACGACTTATTGAAATATGATGTCGAGGAAACGATCGCCCGCTTCAAGGAATACCGGCCAAAACCTGCCCGACACTGCGTCGATGCAGTTAAGTTCATCAAATCGGCCCAAGACCAGAACCGCAAAATCATGGTGGAGGGGTGAGTAATCTGGAATTACTTGTCCCCATTCTTTCTTGGCACGTCTTGAATATCTTCATATTTCGCGGGAGTGGCTACCCTGCCACATAACTTTGAACACCGGACGTTTAGAGTGGGTAATGGCTGACTACGGAATCGCAGTGCGGACGCGCTCATATGTAGGCGGTTTCCAGAGTGTCCACGACGACGCTGCGGCGAGTCCTGGGTACCCTTCCTCCGTTTACAGGAGCTTACCCCTGAGATAATGACTAAGTGACCAAGACGTAATTCTAACGGGCAGCAGTGGACATAGATTGGGGCACCTACCCATTCGGTTAGTACCTCGCAAAAGATCTCCGCCTTGTGTAGAAGGGCAATTGCTGATCCCTGATGTTGCAGTCACGAGCTCCAACGCTCGCCTTGGCGGTAAAAACCCCCCCAATAAACCCAGATGCGCCTTAAATAGTAGTGACTGGACCGTGCAGATATCTTCACGGGTCTCGGCATTAACCCCTTCAAGATCAATGACATTATGGCGTTGTGGAGGCTTACACCATGAGTGGCCCGTCTGATAAGTCTACTTCCTTTGTCTCTGCTAGACTTGGTGCGGGCTCTCGACTGCTTCCAACGACGATAATAGCTCGAGACATGGCTTTTAAACCCCGTTAGATGGATAGCGAACGCCGATGCTGACTGTTGTAGACCCACGTGGGTAGAGGCCCATTCAAAACTGAAGATACAGGTGAAGTAGGGACCAAACTCCAAGACATTGGGCACGAGTGGAGTGTATCGACAGGTAGAAGACACCGCTGCGGCTGGCTTGATCTCTGCGTCGTAAAGTACTCTGCCGCTGTAAACCACTATACGGCTTTGAACTTGACCAAACTTGACATCCCGGACTCGTTCCCGGTCATCAAAGTGACCGTAGCATGCAAAGACCCCCAGACCGGCGAGGAAATCACCATGTTTCCAGCGGACCTTGATCTCCTCGAGCGGGCGGAGGTCGTGTACAGGGAGTTTGAGGGTTGGAACTCTTCTATCACTATCAAGACCTACGACGCTCTCCTGCAACAGGCTCGGGTCTTCGTCGAGTTTATCGAGGAATTTGTTAGTGTCAAAATCCGATATATTGGAACGTAAAATCATGTTGCCCAATTAGAGAACATACTAACCGCTGATACTGTAGTGGACCAAAACGGGAGGACATGATTGTCCGATAGACAGCTGTGTTGCAATAGATCAGTAGCAGGATATCCCCGAAGAAATGTAGAGTAATGCATTCCGTCTCAAGAGAATATAGACACGGATAAACTTAACCGTCATTACGTGTCATAGTTTCTCAGACGCCGCATTAGCAAGGCATCGGAATTATTGCGCGTGGCATGAAATTGGATTTTACAGCGGCTAACTGTAGACCTTCAATTAGGCATGTCAAATAACCCAGCACTGCCTGATGGAGAGAAGTGCCACATGGTCATCATCATATGCAGCATCGTGATACGGGCAGGAGGGAAACGCGTAAAATGTGCGCGGTTTGATCCTCTATCGGGACACACCCTTGTGGGAGTAGCGCATGTGCCACCATAATTTACTATAGGCTTCCCAAGGCTTCCCATCGCAACAACCACCACGGACCATAACACCCCTCCTACAATAAAATGAGAAGTCGAGTGTAGACAAAATGATTCCTACACGAGCTTAACGCCTCTTCGACATTATCAAGTTCAATCCCCTGCCTAGAGAACAAGCTAGTGATGACCGTCCACTCGTTGTCAGTGGCCGAGTAGAGGAATCCGGGCCACCTCCTCAAAAGGGGTAACTCTACCACCAGAAAGCTAAAAGAAAAGAAAAAAAGGCCGGCGACCGCGCACCTGCTTTCGTATTAAAGACATGGAGAATTTAAGACATCTATAATGCGGCGGGCGAGCCCGCGGAAAGAAGCCGTTATGGGGGGGCGTGAGGTGAAACGTCGTATCCCGGGGCCCCGACCCGCATTATGGGCCCCGGCGAACCGGCAGACCGGCGCACAATAATGCTCTTTTCACAACCCCTGCTCCGGTCCATACTATGTGCGCATGTTATATGGTACTGGCAACAGGATGCAATGTGTACATAATTATACATTAGCTGCATTACAACTTCCCGGGTTCCATTTAAGGCTCGTCGACTCTCGTACCACGCCCCTTGTCCCTGCCAAGCTGCCCTCAATATAGGAGTGGAAAACAGCGTCCGTACAGTACCGTGCGAAGTAGAAATTTCCAGCTCAGGCAGTCTTCTTGGCAATGGCCGTATTATCCTCAAGCCTCCCCAGTCCACCGAACAAGAGGGCCACACGGTGGGCCAACAAGAACATACACATCCCAATATTCAGCCAATTATGAGCGTTCCACTGCGAGGGATCCCAGAAATAGTCGATGCCGACGCCCCTATAGACCGAGTAGGTATGGCCAATGTCTGTTATGATCATCATGACGGTGTACTTGCGCACGATGTCGGGGTACGTCGACCAGCAGCAGATCAACCCTGACATGATCATGACCCCGAAGAGGTTCACCGTCATCAGGGTGAGGATCTGGCCCTGCGGCTCCCAGTCATGTATGGGATTCTGGGGGACCTGGTCTCTATAGAACTTGAACGGGTTGAGCCATCCGGCTATATAGCCCCAGAACCTACGATGCTTTTATTAGCCTGCGGATTTGCAGAAATCGGACATCTGACTTACAAGAGACCCGGCTCAAGGATTCAGAATAGGAAGAAAGGATAGTTCGGCAGGCAGGTGATGGCCATCTTATCAGAAGGAAATGCGAGAAAGGGAAACACCAGCAAGCAAATGTGACTCGTTATCTGAAATATTTTGACAGCGAACAAGAATATGACCATAGACGAGGTCAGAGTTCATACGACAGTCGGCGTCCTACAAATATACTCGCAGCACTTCCGGTCCGTACGGCAGTTTTTGCGGAGCCTTGGCCGTTACGCCTTTCTCCGGCCCCACAAATGTGCCGTGCAAGGGTATTTATAAGGCTGACTGTTAATAAGGCCCCGATCGGCAACTTTCTTGAAGTATAATGGTTAGTGGTTGCTTATCAGCAGACGGAGAATGCCGTGCCTCTTCGCTCAAAATTCCAGGCGATGCACCCATGCACCCTTGGATGTCGGAGCCGCTGTGGGAGTGTGTTAACGAGGACGCGCCGCGCCGCACCGAACCGCAACTCTGGGCACGGCCCCGTTTACTGAGCCGGGCCTTCAGGTAGGTAGAGCGGAAAGATTTCCCGAGGGCCGTGGCTCGGATCTAGTCAAGTCATTGTGTTTTCCCTCGGTCGGATATTAAACCTTTCGAGGCCAACGAGTGGCGTCTTCATGTTTCTGTTAAGCTTAGTATGTCTAGGTTTTCTTGTTCATTGGGCTAATGCTTATAAAACGCGCGCACGCACACACGCAGCGCGCGCATATGTATATGTAAAGACTCTGTAGTCTTGCGGGCAGATAGCATTCCGTTCGTTTCAAGCTCTCGGCTCCAAGCTGGTTCTTCGGGGAAAGGTAACGCCAGCACACCCTTCAGATGGCGTCCTTGCGGACCCATTACAGCCATCAAAATGGCTCTATTTTTGCCTCCTCTGCTCCCTGGGAGAAAGAGCTCCTTCGGTCTAGTTACGGGCTCAAGGTAGGGCACTGGTTTGGAGTTACTAGGGATTATTGCTGGCTTGTTGCCTGCCGTCGACTAAACCTGCTGCCAGCAGGTCTGTCAAACCGCAAATCTACTATGCTTCCGCAATCGCTTCCCATGTCGGAAAAACAGATACGGGAACGGGAGCATCGCGACTGTTAGGAAAGCGAGCAAGCTTGATGCCCACTGGTAGCCAAGTCTATTATACATCTGCAGTCCGAACAGCGGGAAGGCGGCTGTGTGTGATCCAGTTAGCCCACAAGTCTTACTACCGGTATATGAAATGCTTGACTTTACCTGCAAATGCGCATCGTACGAAACTGTTCGCTGCCAGGGCTGATGCGGCGTAAAGTGGGTATGCGTCGACTACGGGCTTCCAGCGTCAGTTCTTGACTAGATGGCAACAAAGGCTGTTCTCATGCCGTCTCATAGCAACTTACCAAGAAATGTAAATATTCCAGTAAAGACGAGAAGGGTCTGTCCGCACCGATGTTAGCGACTCTTTGCAGGGGACGCAAAAGGGGCTGGGTTTTCCGAAGTAGCCAAGAGCAGGCAACATCTGATAATGGCGGAAAGCAATTGGCTACGGCCAGCGACTAATTCATATCGAACGGGAGCTACACTTACGCCGGTGCCGAATATACCGGATCCGATAATGGGCATAATCCAATGGACATGGGGATATGTGGTCCAGGCAAACCAGAAGAGCCCAACGGGTACGAGTACAGCACCCGCAATCGCGGGTGGTAGGCGGAATTCCGGTTCCGGTACACCCTTGTTTCGTTGAATCAATCGAGCATGGACCAGTCGCCATAGAGGGTCTGTGGCAGAGCATAGTATCATGCCAACAAATATGCCGAGGAAAGATAGACCAGTCTGCCACAGGTTGAACCCGTAATTGTCACCGAAAATGACACCAAAGGCCCCGAAAAAGAGGTAGAGGACGCCCAGTAGAATGGCCGAAAATACGCAGAGAAGCAGGCACATCGGCTCGAAGATCAAGAGCTGGAAAGGCCGAAGAAGGGAGAGTCCGATCTTCCTTGCGATAGACTTCGTCGATTTCTCCATAGGGGCTTTCCATCGATCATCACCGGTCTCCTTCCTTAGAGCCCTCGCCTTCTCGCGGAGCTTAATCGGGTCTGCGAGGTTGTCAGCATCCGGGATGCGTAGTTAGGGGTCTGGTGGGAACATACGATACGTCTCTGGTGCGAAGAATATGATCAAGACGTATAATACGAACGACCATATCAGCATAGTCTACGTCAGCTGAATATCAGCAATATCCTTTTTAGAATAAACACACGATAATAGTGAGCACAGCATACAACTCGGAGTCGACCCAAATACACTGTACTGCTCTGCTCGGCTTGGGGCATCCGCATTCTGGCATAAACCGGCAAACGGGCGGACTTACATAATATGTCCATCTCCAATGCGTATGGTAATTGATAAACCCGCCTAATAGGGGCCCCATACTCGGACCTAGTGATTGTTAGCTCAATCTGCGCAATCTAAACACACCAGACTTGCCTATGAACGGGCTCAGGGATATGATAGCCATTGGAGCTTGGATCTGATCTCGCCTGAAAACATCACTGACCGTGCCCCCCGCAACGCTGAGAAAGGCACTTCCCGCAAAGCCGTCGAGAAATCGGGCCTACAGCTCTTGTGGTTAACAGGAGCTTTGGAAAGCGGTGTGGGATTCCATCCCCGGTGGCCAGACTGCCAGGAGGTACCTACAACAATCATGGTCTCCGCAGTCCGGGCAACAGCACAAGGTATCAACCAGACGACATACATTCCCCAAGAAACGAGGTAGATAGGCCGCCGACCGTAGAATTCGCTTAATGGACTCATTAATAATGGTCCAAGCGAAACTGTAGCCGTCGTGAGTATCAGGCTGCTCAGATTTTCGCATGGGACAAAATGAACCTACTACCAAGCACGAAGGCCGACAAGCCGAGAGTCCCTACGATACCAGATATGCCAAATTCAGGGTTCATTTGCGCGTAAGTAGCCGTGTATATGGAACTGGCGGCAGTACTGACACCGTTGTCAGTGCAGGTAAGAGAGGCACCCGCTCAAGCCAACGAGGCAGAGGACGGGGCTTATCAGTGGGAAGACTTACACACAGAAGCTACCCATGCCGACGATGACCACCATCGCCCACTTCCGGAAGAGCGGTAAGCTCCGAGGGCACATCGGATCGTCGTCGCCATCCCATGACACTTCGAAAGAGTCCTTTTCGAGCTCAGGACGGTCCCGCGATGGCATATCTTCGGGCCCACCACTCTCTTCCAAATCATCACAACCATGACCGTTCTGTGATCTCACACGAGCCACGGATGAGAGGGTTGACAAAGAAGGCCGGCGCGCCGCCGATACCTTAGAACTGGTCCGTGTTGGTTCCTGTGCATCGGCTCGGGCACCGTGGTGAATGGGCTCATAATGCGGTTCTTGCTCAGCCTCAAGTGCCTTCTCGCAATTGGCGTCTTCCACACCTCCAAACATCCTGTCAATCTTTGATCTGTACTAGTTGCTACCGGTGACTGCTCGTTATACCAGGTGACGCGATACTCAGGACACGAATCTGTCTGTATTCGAACCGCCACTTGTCACGGGAAGCAGGAAAGGTAGGCTAAGCACGCGAATAAAACTAGTCGTCTCCAGGAGAACATGCCCTTCCACGACGCAAGAGCAAAGATAAGATTTGAAACGAGAACCCAGACGGGATAGGGGATCGGACGAGAGTTATCGAGAGCGATGGTATTGTTAATACCAGGCACTGAACAGTACCCCATGGTGGAGAGGAAGGAATTAGAGAATCCCTGCTCTGCTAAACATTCCCTTCACTCTAACCTGACCCGGCTCACTGACGAACCCACAATTCGCATCGCAACCAACTTTACGTAACTCTACTATCGGCAGGTCAGGCAAAACAATCCGCCTAGGGGAGAAGAGTGATTATTAAGCCCCGTACCCTCGGACATCTGCCGGTAACTTCGGTGGACACGGACTTTGGAATCATGACGATTCGCTAGTTACTACTTGAATACCTGCGCGGAACTTACTTACGCATACGTAGAAATCTTGTTAAGGGGACAACTACGAGAAGTATTCTTATAAGACTGCATGAGGTCGGGATAGTGGTAGACGATGACATGCTAGCACGATGCATGATTGATTAAGCATTTAAGTATTACAATGGCGCACTGAAATGTAACTAGGGCAGCTTAAAGTTAGTCAGCTTAGCGGAGTGCTTGAACTCCCCCAATGGGGCTGTCTTACCAAAATTCGACCCAACCATACGAAGTACTAACTAGGTATCTAATGTTAATATCTTCAAGTAAGTATTCTTGCAACGCGACAAATATTAGCTGTAAATATGAATATATCTCTTTGTAATATTATTATCTTTAAACGTTCCCGCCCTCACCACTTTCTATAAAAGGTATTTATTCCTCTTTAATTTACATCCCGCTAACCTCTAGCCTAATGCCGGCCACTATAGCCGGCCGGCCGAATCGGGCTAGGGGGATACCTTGTTGAGTAAAGGCTCTTCACCCTAACTTAACATTGTCACTTCTCCTTTCGTATATGACAGACATTAAAGTGGTTTAATCCGCAAGCACTCCGTGATCGGAGGACCCTCCAGACCCTTCAGTCTTTCCCTCTTGAAACCCACCTCTGATTGGCCAATTGAGCCACAAAAAATTCAATACAGTGACTTTGGGTGTTTAGGCGTCATCACGGTACTTTGATATTGTGATGCTGACCGCAGCAACCCTCTAGGACTTCTGACCACTGCGGCATAGGCTTCATATGAGCCCTCTTCCGGGATAACCGGTCGACCTTGGTTTGAATTTGGTTCTTCCCCGGGCCATGCTTCTCTGACTCGGGCTCCTACATATTCCTGCCGCCTGCTCCGCTATTTCCTCTTCTTAAATAGACGTGGAGTTGTTCCTCAAACATCAGCACCGTCAACGTCGTTAACACTCCTCAACGCCCGGCCATACGACAGGAGAAGGAGAGATAACTTGCACCAGCCTTACCCAGATAGACATATTTAATAGACAGGAGCGGCCATGTCAGCAACGGCGGCGGCGGCGGCGGCTCCCCACTCCGACTCGGCGGAGGCAAACGGCCGTCCGAGTTCAAGTTCCGGCCCGACACGCCTTTCCATTCTTGGTTCCGACTCCATCATTGTTGATCACGGAATCTGGCGCAACTTCGTCCCCGATGATCTCGTTGAGAATCTTCAGTCGTCCACTTACGTGCTCATCACCGATACCAACCTTTATGACCGCTATGTACCGCCTTTCGAAACCCAATTCGCCGAGGCCGTTCGGCGCAGCAACCTTCAGGCCCGGCTACTCACCTACACCATCCCGCCGGGCGAGACGTCCAAGAGCCGCGAGACCAAGGCCGACATCGAGGACTGGATGCTGGCGCAACAATGCACACGAGATACCGTCATAATCGCCCTTGGTGGGGGGGTCATCGGCGACATGATCGGTTATGTGGCGGCTACCTTCATGCGCGGTGTCCGCTTTGTTCAGGTGCCAACCACGCTACTATCCATGGTCGACTCTTCCATCGGCGGCAAGACGGCTATCGATACCCCGAAAGGCAAGAACCTCATCGGTGCCTTCTGGCAGCCCCGTCGCATATACATAGACCTCGCCTTCTTGGAGACTCTGCCCGTTCGTGAATTTATCAATGGCATGGCCGAGGTGATCAAGACGGCCGCCATATGGGACGAGGTTGAATTCACTGCACTAGAAGAGAATGCATCCCTGCTTCTTGATACTATTCGATCCAAGACCGCGGACCCCGGCGAGAGACTCCGGCCCGTCCGTTCTATCCTGAAACGGATCGTGCTTGGTTCTGCCCGCGTCAAGGCCGGCGTCGTGTCCAAGGACGAGAAAGAGGGTGGTTTACGAAACC
This sequence comes from Monosporascus sp. MG133, assembly GCA_004155925.1. Lineage (NCBI taxonomy): Eukaryota > Fungi > Ascomycota > Sordariomycetes > Xylariales > Monosporascus > Monosporascus sp. MG133. Next base: position 17,513 of record QJNX01000046.1, on the reverse strand, counting down.
TGTTGAACTTCGGTCACTCTATAGGCCACGCTATAGAGGCCATTCTCACACCCCAGGTTCTGCATGGCGAAGCTGTCGCCATCGGTATGGTCAAAGAAGCCGAGCTAGCCCGGTTTCTCGGTGTCCTTCGACCCGGTGCCGTCGCTCGTCTGGTCAAGTGTATTGCGAGCTACGACCTACCCACATCCCTTCATGACAAGCGCATCATCAGGTTGACAGCTGGCAAAACATGCCCAGTAGACGTCTTGCTCGACAAGATGGCTGTTGACAAGAAGAACGAGGGAAAGAAGAAGAAGATTGTTTTGTTGTCTGCCATCGGCCAGACGTATGAATCTAAGGCTAGTGTTGTTGACGACAGCGCCATCAGGATTGTCCTTTCTCCGGCGATACGCGTCAGCCCAGGGGTAGCATCTGGCTTGGACGTGAAGGTGACCCCGCCTGGATCTAAGAGCATTTCGAACCGAGCCTTGGTTCTGGCCGCCCTTGGCCAAGGGACATGCCGAGTCAAGAACTTGCTGCACTCTGATGATACCGAATACATGCTCACGGCAATCGCCCAGCTCAGTGGCGCCACTTATGCCTGGGAAGACGCCGGAGAAGTGCTGGTGGTCACTGGCAAAGGTGGTAAGCTTCAGTCAGGCGAGCGGGATCTCTATCTCGGCAATGCCGGGACTGCCTCCCGTTTCTTGACGAGTGTTGTCGCACTCTGTTCTCCTTCTTCGTCTTCCACATCTACCGTGTTAACCGGCAACGCAAGAATGAAGGTCCGGCCCATTGGGCCTCTGGTGGATGCCCTACGCGCAAATGGCATCAATATCAAGTATCTCGGCCAGGAACGGAGCCTGCCGCTGCAGATAGACGCCGCTGGCGGCCTCGACGGAGGTCTCATCGAGCTGGATGCCGCCATCTCGTCGCAGTATGTGTCGTCTCTTCTGATGTGTGCGCCATATGCCAAGAACCCGGTGACGCTTCGCCTTGTCGGCGGGAAACCCATCTCCCAACTCTACATTGACATGACTATATCCATGATGAAGACGTTCGGTATTGTCGTGACGAAATCGGCGGACGAGCCACATACCTATCACATTCCCCAAGGCACATACACCAACCCTGCTGAATACGTCGTCGAGAGCGACGCAAGCTCTGCGACCTACCCACTTGCTGTTGCTGCCATCACAGGAACGACATGCACGATACCCAACATCGGAGCCAGTTCGCTACAGGGTGACGCCCGGTTCGCCGTTGACGTGCTACGGCCTATGGGTTGTAAAGTGGAACAGACTGACTCGTCCACCACGGTTACCGGTCCAACCCCTGGCGGATTGAAAGGTATAGAGGTCGATATGGAACCTATGACCGATGCCTTCTTGACTGCATCAGTTCTTGCGGCCGTCGCGGAGGGCGAGACGCGCATCACGGGCATTGCAAACCAGCGCGTGAAGGAGTGCAATCGCATCGCAGCCATGCGGGAGCAACTCGCGAAGTTCGGCGTACAATGCCGCGAGCTCGAAGATGGCATCATAGTTTCTGGCAAGAACTACAAGGAACTTTCCGAGGTCGACGGCGGTGTCTTTTGCTACGACGATCACCGGGTTGCCATGAGTTTCAGTGTCCTGTCGGTACTGTCACCAAACCCCGTCATCATCTTGGAGCGAGAATGCACGGCCAAGACGTGGCCAGGCTGGTGGGATGTACTAGCACAGTCTTTCAAGGTAACCCTCTCGGGCGTCGACGCCCAAGCCACGCAGCAGGGTCCCACACAGAAACCGAAGGCTGCGCCGTCTGTATTCATCATCGGCATGCGTGGTGCGGGCAAGACGACAACTGGTGGTTGGCTAGCCAGCATTCTTGGCCGCTCCTTCATTGATCTCGACCACGAACTCGAACGGCGAGCTGGTATGTCGATACCACATATCATTAACGAGAGCGGCCGCGGCTGGGAAGGATTCAGGAATGATGAGCTCGAGCTTCTCAGGGACGTCATGAAGAATCAGGCCCACGGCCACGTCTTCTCCTGTGGCGGTGGTATTGTCGAAACCCCGGAAGCACGGGAGTTATTGATATCCCATCACCGAAATGGTGGCGTCGTCCTGCTGGTGAAGCGCGATATTGAGCAGATGGTCGAGTATCTCATGCGAGATAAGACGCGCCCTGCTTATTCTGAACAGATCCGAGATGTTTACGAACGACGCAGACCTTTCTTCCAGGAATGTAGCAATTTCGAGTACCACAGCCCTTACCTTGATCAGTCGGGAGGTCTCCGCGACCCCCCAGCAGATTTTGCGCGTTTTGCTTCCGTCATATGTGGACACAGCATACATCTCGAGGATATTAAGAAGAAGAGGTCATCCTTCTTCGTTTCGCTGACAGTGCCTAGCGTATCTTCGGCGCTCGAGGTGATCCCTCGCGTTGTAGTCGGCTCGGATGCAGTGGAGCTGCGTGTTGATCTACTCGACGACCTTTCACCGGAGTCGGTAGGTAAGCAGATTGCGCAGCTGCGCTCCGCAGCAAAGCTGCCCATCATCTTCACGTTGCGCTCGCAGTCCCAGGGCGGTCGCTTCCGTTACGAGGTGGAGAAGGAGATACTCCCACTATACCAAACCGCTATGCGCGCGGGTGTTGAGTATATAGATCTCGAAATGACTCTTTCAGATGAAACGTTAGCTTCGGTGCTACAGTCGCGAGGGGGGGCCGTCCGTGTGATCGCGTCTCACCACGACCCGGAGGGCAAACTGTCGTGGAGGAACGGGAGTTGGCAGGCTTGGTACAACCGAGCTCTGCAATACGGCGACATCATCAAGCTTGTCGGTGTCGCTCACAAGATGGAAGACAACTTTGCTCTTGCCGGGTTTAGGGACCGCATGCTAGCCGCCCACGACAAGCCCATCATCGCGTTGAACATGGGCTCGCTTGGAAAATTATCTCGAGTGCTCAATGGCTTCCTGACTCCGGTCTCTCATCCTGGCCTGCCATTTAAAGCAGCACCAGGCCAGTTGTCAGCCGCGGAGATACGTACCGCCCAAGCTTTGATTGGAGAACTCGATAAGAAGCAGTTCTATCTGTTCGGTAAACCGATTTCGGCGTCACGCTCGCCGACTCTTCACAACACCCTCTTCGGCCAGACAGGCCTGCCCCATCAATACTCATTGTTCGAAACCGATGCCACCGACGATGTCAAGGACCTGATCCGGGCACCAGATTTCGGAGGTGCCTCCGTTACAATTCCCCTGAAGCTTGATGTAATGGAGCTTCTGGATGAAATTTCGGACTCCGCCAAGGTCATCGGGGCCGTAAACACTATCATCCCGATTACGAATGGGGCAGAGACTCACCTGCTGGGCGACAATACCGACTGGAGGGGCATGGTCTACTCCCTTCGCTCGGCAGGCGCCGCCGTGCCACTGTCCTCGTCGACCCCGAGCAGCGCTTTAGTAGTCGGCTCCGGCGGTACAGCAAGAGCAGCCATCTACGCGCTCCATTCGCTTGGCTACAGCCCCATATACGTAGTGGCACGGAACACGCAGAAGGCAAGCGAGCTTTCCTCGTCGTTTCCCGACGACTACAAGATCGAGCCGATAGCGGATGCCAGTCTCGTCCGGCATCTACCCAACACCATCATAAGCACGGTGCCCGCGGACAAACCCCTCGAATCCTCGATGCGGGAACTGCTAGTCTCGGTGTTGCGGCAACCAGGGCAACCGGGTGCGCCACGCATCCTGCTGGAGATGGCCTACAAGCCACGCCATACGCCCCTGATGGGGTTGGCTGAAGACTTCGGCTGGGTTACCTTGCCGGGACTCGAGGTGCTGGCATCGCAGGGCTACTACCAGGTACGTAAATATATATGTTTCTCTCACCGCCCGCTCGCTCATGTTGCTGATTTTTTTTAATCCAGTTCCAGCTGTGGACGGGGATCGTCCCGCTGTTTTCTGACGCGCGGGCCGCCGTCCTAGGAGAGTAAAGAACACAACCACGGAAGTTCGCTGCCGCATAGAGCGATGCCTGTGTCGTACACTGTTTCCGTTTAAGAATAGTGCGTACAGTAACGGCGACGTTTATTTATTCTCTTGGACGGTCTGAATCTGGCCTGGGCTATATTAGGATAGCTAGAGAGTAGATCTTAGCAGACTCGAGGCCTCATACCCCTTAGTCACAACGAGAGGTGAACGGGAATCCGACCATTCGAGCCCAACAATCTTCGAACCCCATGATCAAATTACTACCACGAAGCCGTAACTAGAGGTATCTATTCTGTCTACGATGCCTCTAGGCCTGCATTAGCTGTATAGAGACAACGTGTGGCGATTACTGTAGATACCGACCAACGCTATATTGTTACGATTCCCCGTAGACGAGTTGCAATCCCATCCTCGTCGTCACGAGGTCGCGGCCAGTTTCCACCTTCTTTCCCTTTCGTGTCCTTCAGGCCACAGTTACGATAAATCGCCCATGCCAAGTCCAAAGCCCCGATTCTGGGACGTAGCCTCCTCCTCAGGGACTTACCTGGTCTAGCTACCTACCGTACATATACATAGAGCAGCGGGTCGGCGACGCCCCAGTTACCAGTAGCAGGATGGGATGGGGAAGCAAACCGTTAGAGGGGGCTTTCTTTCCCGAAACCGCGGCCGTGTTTGCCTGGATCAAGGCTGTACCCGTTTGTCCTGGGGCAGTCTGTGCTCTCTCCTCGGCAGGTGGGCAGCGGGTAATAAATAAATACCCTCTAGACATCGCCAGACACGCATCGGGATACTTCCCAGGGGGGCGCGGGGAGAGGGGAGACGCTCGGTCTGGATCGTACACAAACCGAAGAACGAAACCCCCCACCACGGGATTATTTACGAGACGAGCGCCCGCTTCCTCGACCCACGGCCTGTTTCATTTTGACTCGGGGTCGTGTTGTGTCGGGTCGGATTACCCGGACATGGCACCGCTAACGGCACGCACTCGCTGGAAATCAGTGAATCTCGCCCAATGTTGTCGCATACTACGTGGTGATATGGTCGACGGCAGGCAGCTCCGGGTCACGAGCCACCACGTATCCCTTGCAAGTAGGTAGGTAGATTACACACAATAAGGTTCCAAATGGATCCGTGCACTCACCTATTTCCCACCAAAACACACCCTTTTTCACTTTATCATAACAAATAATGGAAGAATCATAAAAATACCGGAATATTATCTTTACATAAATTATCAAATGCATAATTTAATTGTACTATTTACTATGTTTTAAACATATTATTTATTACTAGTAACTAGAATTTTACCTTATAGTATTTATTATAAAATAACTTTTAAAGTTTTAAATAATAATACAAATAGTAAATTTTGATTAAGAAGAATTTCCGTCTCTATAGTGAAACTTATTAAGTAAAGTTATATGTAAAAGGAAGTTATTTTTTTATTCTTTGAAGAAAATTTCTTTAATCGGAGTAAAAAAAGGCGTATGTTGGTGGGAAATAGGTGGGTGCACGGTCCAATTGGACCGTAAGCGCAAGGTAGATCAGCCGACCATCTTCGACGAGGCTCTATTACGCATTTGAAGATGGGCGGAAGTTAAAGGGACGCGGATCTGGGGAGTTTGAGATAAGGTATTATTGTACACCTTCGCAGGTGACGATTATAGTCTATATTCGGAATGCCTCCCGACTGTCTTTTCCCATGCCCGCCCACTGTTCATCGTACAATCTATAGCTCTGAAAGGCTGTCAAGTTTCGCTTAATGACGAATACAGCCGAGACCATTTTATAGCCAACCCCTTTTTGTCATCGTACAATCGTCATTACAAGTCGTAAAAGTCATCGTTTCCCGTAAAAAAAAGAGCCCCACCATGCAGCGCTGATATCATACAGTCTCTGAGAAAGAAGAAACGAGAAGAGTCCGAAGGAATACACACTGATCTCGCTGAACGCACGAAGAAACGTAGTGGTACATGAAAGACATTAGAAAACAATTAAATGCCACGGTCTGCTGTGTTCCAGCTTCTCCGCATCACGCCCCCGACAAGGAGCCCAAAAACGGCTCTATGACGGATATGCGGACGTCAAGCTGAGACCAGAGGAAGGGGGTGGGTGGTGTGACGACAGCGATGACGATGGTGACGATGGCAATGACGCTAAGTGACAATAGTAATATCGACGATGATGAAAATGAAATATAGGCCAGAATTCCAGGCACAAGTACATAGAACAAACAATGCACAAGGCCTAGATCTAATGCCAAGTGGATGGTCATGAATAGCGTCAGACCTGCAAAGGACGAATTGATCCGGCAGCGAGGAAGTAGCTTCCGGAGAGGGAGACCCCGTGTGTGTGTCGTCGAGGTTAGGGGTGGGTGGGGTGATGGACAATGATGCAAGCCATTACCAGCAGAGTTGGCTATATGATGTAGGCGGACCGGGGGGGGGGGTACCGTGCGGTTCAATGAGATCGAACAGATGTTCGGTTTTTCTGCAATGCAGGCGATATTGCAATAGGTGAGAGCTTGTGACGTCATAAACATCCAGCCCTGACTCGCTACCAATTGGATCCATAGAAGGGATTGAGCGAAAAGGCGGGGGGGTGAGAGCCGTTTTGGTCGGCAGATCCATACCGGAAGAGGGTTAAGCCCGCAGGACCCTGCATACGGATGTTGGACCCTGGGAAAAAGAGCGGATTTTTGAGGGGGTGATTCTTCTTCTTCTTGGGCGCTTGCATGCATCAGGCACATGCAGTGGCCCCACTAAGACAGGACCTCCCTCCCTCTTTCCCCCCAAAGAACGTGTCAAAACACACTGGAACCCAATCATCCATGATGCTCGCCTGCCACCAGGCCGCACTCGGAATACAGCGGAAAGGCCTTGGCATGTGCAATGTCATCATTCGTGTCGAGATGCCATTGATTTGTCCTTGCACAGGCCATCGCTCGTCACCGCACCACCACCCTTTCAGAGCCATGCGACGTAGCCGGGTAGGTAAGGCATGTCAGCATGTAGACCGTGGCATGCTATCGCACTGCTTCAGGAAATGCCACCACCCCGTCTCCGGTGTTTTCCGGGGAACTCTACGTCGGGATGGCAGACGCGGTAGTGTCTGGTGAGTGCATCTGCCCGGCTGAACGTCTTCTCTTCCGTACAGAGATCGCAGCGCACCTTTTGCTTGCGGGCGTTGTGAATCGTGTCCTCGTGCCGTGTTAGATCGTAAGGCCTGGAGAATATCGTATTACACGGCTTGCCCGTGCTCGGGTTAATCCTTTCGCATTTGTGAGGCCCAGCCTGACTGTTGAGTAGACTGCTAGTCATGCCTCCCACAGGGCTATCCCTCACTGCGTTGAGCGCGTTCGCTTGTCGATGGCCTTCGCGTTTGTGCTTCTGCAAGAGCGCCGGCGTCTCGAACCGTAAGGTACATCCGTGATACGTACAAGTATACGTGCCCCCGTCGGCCGTAGTTCCCGACGGCTTCTGCACAGACCCGTCGCCGAAGTCCGGAGTGCTAGCCTCGGCCGAGCTCACTCTCGAAAAGTTCGAGTTCGACGGCGTGGCCGGTTGTTGGTGGTGCTCCTGCTGCGGCCGTGGGATGAACGGATACTGCTGCGGCATCTGAATGTTGGTTGGCACTGAGAAGTCGAAAGCACTCTGGACTGGCGTCGCCGAACCTATGGAACGGAATGACTGGTTTGACTGCTGCTGAGGTGCCGCGCCGTTGTTGTGGTTGTTATCCATCGAGTTTAGATTGCTGAAGGCGCTGGCCTCCTGCGGAGGGAACAACGGGAAGTTAGACGCATCATCTGTGTCGTTGAAATCCAGAACAGCGTCCTTTGGAGAAATAGTATTGGGCGTTCCCTGCTGTCTTGCCGCATTGCGCGCTAACTGCTGCTGAATCTCCCTGGAGTCCCGCTCGGCCTTCCTGTTCTCACGCATCTGCTGCGCTGATCCGAGCCGAACCTGGTTCATCCCGATCTGGGAGAAGTCGTTGACGGTCGACGCGTACGGTGAACCTTGGCGAAACGGCGACCTCTCCCGTGAAATACCAGATTCGGGCGACTGGGCAGCACTTAAGTGATGACTGTTGGCCGCCTGGAGCCTCTGCGCGAAGATATCGTTGGTGGGGGACATGGCTACCGTCTGAGGAGGAGATGCCGAGGTGAGTGTGAAATTAGGGTTGTAGAGTTCGTCGGTATAGATATCCGTCAACGTACGGTCCAGTTTGGGTGGGGGGTTGAGAAGGCCTGTATCATCCGCGAACGGGAGTGAGCAAAGGTCATCCACAACGTCACTGAGGTAACGTTGGATCGAGAAAGAAGAAATCTCACCATTTTTTCGTCTCCTAGCGGGGTCTTCAGGCTCCTGCAGTGACGGCGTGTGGGGTGAGTCACCGTCCGCAGCGGAACTCGCCACTGAAACCGGATGCGATGCCGTGGACGAGCCGCCGCTGGCTGACAGCTCGGGCGCTGGTGCTAGGCCCCTGTCGCTCCGCAACCTCTGCTGCGCTGGTGACGACGGCGACAAGTTTGGAAGGCCATCATGGAAACCCATATCCGATATGGCGGTGTGTCCATGGTTCGCACTATTCCGATGAAGACTCCTGTTGTTGTAATTCGCCAACGCGCTCGTATAGAAATTGTCAGCCGCGGACTTGCTAGGCCGGTACGAGTAGCCACTGTCGCCCGAATTCAGCTCGTGATACCCATCGCTACCCGAGTCGGTGACGGCGATTTGGGCATTGGACAGGTTATGGTTGTAAGGAGACGCCGGTCCGTTAGATCCAAGAGAAGACAGCGAAGATTCGCGCTGATGGCCGAAGCGCTGCGCAGCTGTCGGGGTGTGCTGACTGTGAACCATCCAAGATTCCGAAGGCATCAGATCCGGCACCTGGTTCAGACTCTGGCTGTTGATCCCTATTGCCGAAGCGGCTGCTGCCCGTAACGTGTCGTCGTCGAAATGTTGTTGCGACGTCGGTGTCGTGGGATAGAAACTCGAGCCGCCGCTATAGTCGTGTGTGATGTTGCTATTGTTGTCGTCGAGCTGTTGACGATTCCGAGTTGGACTAAAGTGATTGTGAAGGTGATGCGTTCTCGATGGGTAGTTGTTGTATCCAAGCATCATCGCGTATGATGTATTAGATTATAATAGAAATTGTTCGTTGTCTTCGAAGTGGTACGTATGACTTCGTGTGGGGATTGGAAGGAAGAGAGTGTGTTTTGGTGGCGAGGTCTCGAACTTTTATAGGAACATTCAAGCGTTACGTCTGTCCGTCGAGGCCAACTGTGTATGTACCTAGACTGATAAGTACTTAATACATTGCACCACTGTCTCGACACAAGTTTTTAGCGGATACATGTATGCGGGATGTGGGGATGTGGGGTGAATAGCTACGTACTTACTACTTGCTTTAAAGCCGGTACTTCGGTATCCTTAATCCCAATGCACCAGACCCTTGGCACCGGAAGGGTTTATAGAACCCTTTGGAACCGGAGTTGACCGGCCGGAGATCCTTCGATGCTTTCTTATGTATGCATCCTTTGACACTTAAGTAATCGATTTATCATAAAGGGCATCTTTTTTCTCTTCTGCCCTCTTTATTCCTTTTGGATAGCTCGCCTGGACGTTACCACCCAGACGATATTAAATACTGTGAGGTCATGTGGTCGGAGCTAAGCCCTCCGTTGACAACGATATACCCCAGATATATCTGGCTCATGCTTTGTTTCGGTTCTGTCAACTCTGGCTATGACAAATGCTTCTCTCCTTCTTTTAGCTGTCGACGACGCTGGTAAGCGCCGCCATAGTCATTGCGGCTCGGTAGTGATTTGGAATATCCCGGATCCCCAGTAAGGGGCTTAACAGAAAATAGGCACTGTACCCTAATGCGGCTCTAGGTACGTCAGCTACATGGAAGTGTATACGAAGGGAGGGAAAGCCACCTAGTAAGCAACTACCGTATATGTCTGCTTCATCGTTCATTTCCATGTTGAGTTACTACTAGGTACATACATATGCTCAGGTAGGTGCGCATTCTCCGGATGCTTCCCGCACGAGAGCTACGTAACCATCCCAACACCCTGAACATGTCAACCGGGCAGTAGATCTATTGGACCTTGGCCATACACGTCTCCGCTAGTAAATGGGGGCAACGCACTTACCTGTTCATTTCCATGCACTCAGTAATGATTTGAGGGTCTCGGCGTATACGCCCGTGTCTTGATGCAGCAGTGCCTTGTCTGGTGATCGATGTGCAATTGATGTCTCGGGTGGATCGAGACCATTATGCTGGCTGCGGAAGGGTCGAAAAAGTGACGTAATTCCTTGGCTTGTGCTGGAACGGTGCGACCGTGAAATGGCTCTTTTTTTTTACTATTCTTGTGTCACACTCATGCAAGCCTCCATTCTGCACAGACATGGGTCCAATCGTGGAAAACCCATACACAGGGTATTATTGTACATTAGCTACATGTAGCCTAGGTTGTAGGCCGATATGTAGATATGTGGTTATAGTGTACGTATCGAATGTTAGGTACATGAATTGCGCAGGTATCCAAATGCCCGGATGTATACGTCGTTAGAAATACATGCACTCTAGAATTAGCAGCATCCAATTGAATTTACATACTTGGTACAATCACCGAGATATCTTACGAATAGGGATGCCTATTACTACTCGTATAGTATCACCGAGAAAACTCTGTCTGTCGCGAGCCTTCCCTAGCTGCCGACTGGAATCTCCGTATTCGAACCGTGGACTTGTAAACCCGAAAGCGCCCCGATGCATCCCCGCCCTGGGGGCCCCGACAGGCCGACGCAACTTTTTACTACAGTAGGCCAATAATGATGGACCCGGGCGGCCAGAATGGCCAGTCTCCCTTAGTGCACTGCACTGCCGCAATACAAAAGCTGATAGAGAGGACAAGCCACAGCCCAGAGCGTTTTCTAGCCACCCATCGTTATGTAATGTTCCATCCCAATCTCAACACCTCGACCTCTCTGGCTAACCAGAAGTTTGAACTTTCTTGGCTATGCACATATGCGCTGGTGCCTTTCGGCCTCTCGGTATTTCGAAGCATGCCATTGTCCACACTCGCCTTTTTTTCTTGTCCGAGGAGTTAGGTACTCCGGATGGCGACTGCACCCTGTCTGCATTTCCCCCAATGAGCAATCAGTCATCAACTGGGACTATTAGCTAACACTCACCAGCCGACATACCGTATGTATGTAGCCGTAATAGCCCTCTCGTTTGAACTTAGGTACCGGTACGCGGTCCGCAGGACTCTCCCTACCTCCACTATTTTCAATCTAGATCTGTCAGAACGGCACGACATGCGCACGATTGGTGCAGCGAAAAACTATTAGGAACCAGTCATGTGGGGTTTCGGGTGTCCAGGAACCATCCGATTTCTGTCGTCCGGTATTCGTCAGCACTTCGCCAGTATGATGGTGCCTAGACCACTATGGTAGCTCCTGATCTGAAGATTGTGTGCTGACGTTTCCTATCGCCTCATCGTCACCCCACAATTCCGATTCATTCAGGCCGCTTGTCATCGATTGCCTGGCCGGGAAAATCTTCACCCGGCGTACACTGCTCACAAGGTCATATTCGTGCCACCAAATTTATCTTGGAAGTAGCGCAAGCAGGGCTAGGCTTAGTCAACCCGCTTGAGCCAGACGGAATCATCGAGCCGATAGCACGTGGCATAGATCTTATGTTTCTAATGCGGTCATGCCTTCAAGGCATGTTCGGTTTTCCGTATATGCCCGTCAGACGCGCTTATGGGTAGCAAGGGTAGCAAACCGGGCCCAGCTCAGCCGCGGCTGTTCTCAGAGTCATTCATCTGCTAAATAGTTGACCCGCGAAGTCCCAGGCGCTGCTGAGAAATGATAGGGCTGAAGATGAGTCAGCGGAGACCAAAAAAAGGATTTACTAATCGCATTGGTATCTCCGAAACCCCCGCCCTCATTCGAATTATTTACTCAGCTCGCATCGAGCCTACCCAGCTTGAACATGACACTGGATGCGACTAATCATGATGAGCGTTCTCTGTTCAGCTGCGTGAGAAACCCTCCTCCGGAATAATCCTTCCTTTCGGCTTCGCCCCGTGCCGTAGATATGCATCGGAAATATCGGTCTCTGCCGGGAGTGGCTTGAACAGCAACCTGGAGGGAGGTGGGCTAGCAAATGCGGCTTGTGAGGCTGCCTTGTCACTGCATGTGCATGTTGCCATATCCCAGAGATCTGGATCTCTGCTACGTAGCATAGTGGGACGAACCTTGGGTAATAAGCCTCAAGGCACCATGATAAAATTTTTGGGTCGCTCCCGATGCCGTGTGCACATCCCGACTTGCCTGAGAACTTTTTTCGGTCAGGCCGACCCGTCGGTATCCGAAGCAACTCCTTTACAGTACATGCATATCAATTACTACAAAGAATTTATTTGCAGCCGATGTTTGTAATCATACATATGTGCATTACAGCGTAATAGAGCGGTTTTGTTGTATCCTTAAGGCCGTTTATTCATAATCGCATTTTCTCATTAATCCCTCTTATGTCCGGGCGGCCTGTAAGAAAGTAAGTATCTATGCATTACATCCTACAGTAATGAGCATCAAACCCACTCCGAGGCCGCCCACGCGGAATTACCTAATTACTAATTAACGCGACGTGTCACGCCGATTGCCGCGGCCTTAAACGATGGGGCGAGCTGTTAGAAGCTTATGGTTCGTAGCAGAGTAGGTAACCCAAGCTCAGCCCCCTTCTCCACCCGGCGGGCCCAGGGCAGTCTAGCCGACCTGGCCATTCCCAAAATTGCGAGCGCGGAACGCAAGATTCCCATCCTTATCCCTCGAAATTGCATTCACCCCTGCAGCCACATTTCATGTATCACTTCTGCCTCCCGTTCAACCAACCTTTCCACCCCCTGTACCCCCCCGGGTCCACGAGGCGTAAGGCGCTGGTATGACTACAGCCTAACCAACCACAAACGATTCGTTGCCCGATTGATCGCCTAATCTTCGCTACTGCACAGCCGGTACCATGCCGGATGTCTTTCGGTATCCCTGCATCACCCTTATGGAAGTGCCGGCATCAGAGGTCCTTCGACACGCTAATCTCCCATGCATAGTCCACGTGGACGCCGCAGGCGTATAGCACCGCCTTAGGATCCGTAGACACTAGGAGGACGCTCAATACAGGCCTTGGGAGTTAGCTTTCTTCCAGCCTCAGTTTTGGCGGGATTGGGCACAAGCCTTTCCATCGATATGCTGGGGGGGATTAAGTCATTGAGAAATGATTATATGCGTCTACTGTAAGGGTTGAAATGCCCATAAGCTAATTCGCTTGTACTCCTCCCCCCCAGCAAGGACTGCGCGAGTCCATGGGCATAGGAAACGAGGAGCGCAAGGCCGTGGTCTTTATGAGTAATCCTGCTACGCCACGGTCGGAAGGGGGTGCCGTCCGTACCAAATGCACCGGCCGAGTGATAGCATATTCCGTTCTATGAAAGTACAAAGTAAGCGCTGGGATACACGACGTTCGGTCTTCGAACCCCGTACCGTTACGAGAGGATAATAGTCATATCGGTCTTTGCTGGCGTTTACAAAGCCCGTCTCGACGCGGCAGATGTTGTAGAATTCTCAAGGCGTGTGTGAATGTGCAGCCTGTGATGGACCGTGCTATGGTAATACCGAAGAGATTGTGCCTGTCTGCCATCGCACTGCGTTATAACTGCCCTATAAGCAGGTATAACCGTGACGAGATCGGCAAAGTGTCAAGTTGATGGCTTGGTTGGGCATCGCGATCTTCGTCTATCATGCTTCCATGAAGTTAAGAAACGTTCACTAGAACGAAAAGTGCCTGCTCTGCATGGTTATTCTAGGTTGAATGAAGGCCATAGCCGTGGTACATGAAGATTAATTTTGGCCGGCTTAATTCCCTCGCTCGCATAGATATCCCCCTTTTCCCGGCGTCTTGGTCAGCTGCCATTACAGGCAGCCGGCCTAGCCTACCATCTGCATAAGGCGTCTCCCCTACGAGACTTGGAAGGCCACCGGGGGAAGACACTGGTAGCCTTTTCATATTGTAATGTAAAGCTGGCGCCTCTCTACTGCGTAAGGATATTTACATCGCACCTTCCATGTGGTGCAGCAATAGCTCAGTGGCTGCCCCGGCAACCTGCGACAGGCTCAGAGACACAGATGGCTTGAAAATGGTAGTGGTGTCTGCGGTCCTTCGCTTAGTCTATCGTTACTGCTCCTCCAGCAGAGTATACACGTGCCCTGGTCATCGCAAGGTCCCTACAGTTACCACCCCCGATACGGAGGGAGACTTGGGCTGCGATGTTGCAACCTTGTGTCAGCCAAGGCTCCGAGCGTTCCGAGTCGGTCATTCGACACCCGAGGTTAGTCCTGGCCGTCATCCTCCGCTGTTAGGCAAGTTCATGCTGTGGAGGCCGCGGGGGTAGCTTATTCATCTCGCCGCAGGTTACGACGAGCATTGCTCCGCCTGCGTTCTTGGCCACGCAGGAAAGCACAACTCAGCCCGGAGGTCCGGGCATAAGTACTTGTTCAGTGCACTAAACTACACATATGGGAGATCGAGCCGTTGGGCACCGGTGTGACTCATATTGTATCGGGGGTTGCCTAGAAACCGTACTTCCACCCAATAGGCTGCAAGCGGAGATACGCCGATTACAATAGGTCTAGTAACAGTACCTGTTTCGCAACACCTAGGAAGGAAGATGCGTCCTCATAACAGCATATAGACGTCATGTGGTCTTTTGCTGGCATGCCATAGTCTTTCGTAGGTAGGGGTGACAGTGTTGTTGAGAAGTTCGAGGAAAACCACCGACTTACACCTTCGTGACACAGTTGACCATGCAATACACACTGCATATTGCAGGCATTATATGTTCACTAGACGCTTTCTGTAGCCTAGCAAGTTTATCAACCCAAGCCCTAGGAGACGAATCATATAGCGCCGCGTGATAGAAGCCGCGACACGCTTACTTGATATTGGGATCAGGCCCCTATTCCTACATACACACGCAGACGTATCAGAAACTATGCCCAAGTCATGGGCGCACACAAATTGGGCGGCAACGGCGTGAAGGGCTAACCTATCTGTTACACACGGATGTTGGCGTATAGTATTCGTGGTAAACCAATTACCCAGTGGTATAGAGCATGCCTTCAGAGATGGTCATATTTTATGCGCTACATTCTCTCCAGGCACCTTATATACACATCAAGCGTGACTTATCCGGATGTCGAACCGTCTTCATTCACTGGACTGTTGTTTCCTGCGGGTCATACCCCGTGGCAGCACAAGCAGTTATCAAGACCCTGCCGAAATATCACCGGCGGAGGACATCTCTGTCATTTGACCTTGAATATGCGTAGTATTTAGCTACTTGATCACTGGTACTAGTCGTGACTGTAGCAGATGAAGCGTTGTGGCGTTTCTGGGTCGTGAAACCATAACTGTGAGTAAAAAGGAGGCATGCCCGCATTGCAAGTTTGGGCCGATACATATAACCAATGGTAATTCAGCGCCGGTGTGACAATGTCTGCCGGTGCTGGTTTTTAACATAAACGACGTGTCGTAGATACAACACTAACACTGCAACTGTCATAGGTGGGTGTATAAAAATTAGGAGTGTTCTAGATTTAAGTACATAGATCACTCACGTCCCGTCTTGGCTAGGGGGTCCTATTCACTCGGGCAATGAAACTATGTTCCGCCGGACAGGCTATTATACATGAGATGGCTGGTTTGTAGCTTTGTCGTCGCTTTAACAATCCGCACCGAAAGAGACCGTTGAGGGACCGAATGGCCATAAAATTACTGGAGCAGTAACACTTTATTTTTGTCGAGGTTGTATGACTAGCATCTATACTCCGTAGGTTTAAGTGCACAATTATTGTCCATAAAGGATGGCATATCCAGAAACCGTAACACCGAATTAAAGTACGTAGCTTCGTGACTTGTGGCAACAATATGAAACTCTCATGAAGGTTCAATCACACTTGCTGCTCGACGGATTAGGTAGCCAGGAGCATTACGACGTAAAGTAGGCTATACGGGCATTATCTACAAAGGACGATAATGAGCGGTATGGTAACCATGCTCTCTTGAAGCACTGCGAGCAGGAATACGTGGATAAGTTCGTACAAGAATATGATCAGCTTGGAAGAGTCGCCGGATAGGTGAAGCAAGAAATAGGACACATTAACAGCAGCCAAGGGTAACCAGCAGTTGTAAGTAGTGATCATAGAATAGGCTGGAGGTAATGCCTAGGATCCCGCTGGTATATGTCCTAATGCAGAAGGGAAAGGATACTACGACTGGGACTGAAGCCCACTCGGGTCTACGCACCTTCAACTGCTTGTGCGTAGCCGACGTCGCGGGATGTGGTCCATGAAAAGTTCCTAGAATTGAAGACTTCTACGCACAGGTTGACGTCAAATCAGTAGCATAAACGGGTACATAGAAAGTGATCATAATAAGATCTGTCATTGGAAAACGCGTGTGGTTAAGACGCGTGATCAACAGGAGAATGGGACATGCGCTAAGAAATCACGAAACGGAACGAGCAGATTGTTCTCAAGCGCCATTGATTGGCCGATTATGCCTCACTAGACAAATCCTTTACAGTTGAACCCCAATTCCCCCTTATGGTACAGTTGAACACCTAAAATCAGAACCCGAACCCATGATCATCATGCCCAGCCACAACTTTCAAGATGGCCTGTGGCAAACCGCGAGAAAAGACTTCGTAACAGACGTGAACCCCTTCCAAAACCAAACGCTTAACCGCCGAAACCGTACAGGGTGCGGCCTTGCCTCTTCAGGGCGTAGACGACATCCAGAGAGGTGACGGTCTTACGCTTGGCGTGCTCAGTATATGTGACGGCGTCACGGATGACACCTTCGAGGAAGGACTTCAGGACACCTCGGGTCTCCTCGTAGATCACTGAGGACGGTGTTAGGGATCATAGACGTAGACAAACATAACGGGGCGCACTCGGCGCCGAGAGGGACGGAGACTTACTGGCAGAGATACGCTTGACACCACCACGACGGGCGAGACGTCGGATAGCGGGCTTGGTGATACCCTGGATGTTGTCACGAAGAATCTTTCGGTGGCGCTTGGCGCCGCCCTTGCCGAGACCCTTGCCGCCCTTGCCGCCTGTAGAGGTAGACGCGTCAGTAACCGGGCCGCCAATAATGGACTGTTTATCAAGAGCTGTCAAACTTACGTCCAGTCATATTGAATGTGGATTATTTAAGTAGTGAAGATGTAGAGGGTTTTGGTTGTTGCGGATTCTGTAGATGAGGCTGAGAATGCGTATGTGGTAGGATTCGAATGTTTTGGGAGGGAAGTATTGAAAGCGTGGGGAAGTTGTCGAGATTTAAATATGGATGGGGTCGAGCTGCGGGCGCGAAATCAGATCAGTCCGTTACAACGCGTGCATGGGGGGGTTTTTTAATGGGAAAATTAACAGCGACGGGATTGGCTGGTTCCTGCATGGATGTTGTCAGTGGGGG